>CAUYPK010124009.1:0-19514 GCA_963574355.1 Loris lydekkerianus | reverse complement strand
GGCTCTGTCCACACCCCTCCCCTCAATAAATCACCCAGGGATCCGAACTCCTGGGGGATAGACCTCCAGCCCTCCAGACCTCCGAGTGAGTGGAGGGGAGTGCTGGACTGCTGGGAATGATATTCAAAGTTTTATAGAGTTTTAAGTCTGGCAAGGGAGCACCATGGCACCCTAGTAGGGGAGGTAGGACCAGTTTTTAGAGAGTCGCTTCCGTGAAATGAAGTGGGAGGGCTTTTGATTTCTGCCCTTTTGTTTGTAGGGCCCTTAAGCCAGACTCGTGAGGGGAGGGGAGACTCCCGTCCGCTTGGTGATGGATTTTGTACCTTTTGTTTGCGTCCTTGTGGTCTCAGCTCGCCTCAGTGGTGTTGAAGTGTGATCCCCAACCTTCTCTCCTGGTATAGCTCGAATCCTCCAGGTTACTTACTAAATTTCCATCCTTTAACTCTCCTTCTGGATGGGAGCCTCTGTGGAAAGCTGGCTTCAGTCCGCCATCTTGTCTCCCCCCCATGTTTTTTGAATTTTTACTATGAGCAGATAATATGCTAAGAGTTTTAATATACTATTTCATCCAGTCTTTATGACAGTTCAACAAAGTAGGACTTACATTTCCCATTTTATAAACGAGAAAACTGAGACTCAGGAGTAACTTATGCAATGTAACAACAGGAAAAATAAAAATTTGAATCCAAATCTATTTTCAAAGATTGTCCTAATCTCACTGTGCAATATAGTTTATTCAGAGATATGTAGCAATTACTTTATACTTTCAGTATTTGCTTTATTTCTATCATTATGACTCCATTCTTAAGTGGTGATGTACATATTATATGAGAGAAAATTAACTTTGGAAAGAAAAGATTTTTTTCTTAATGTGTCTTTTTTTTCTGGTACTCAGTGCTTAGTAGAGTACCTAATAAATAGTATTAGATATAGTTATATATGCAACTGTTAGGAGTCCCCATTAATACTTTACTTGTTCCCATATTATCAATAAAATGTCCAATTTACAGCTTCTCATGGTTTCTTACTACTTCTATATAATGACCACCATTACCTTGCCTTAGGGTTTAGAACATCCTTATTTTTCCACAAATATTGTTGCTGGGGTTTAATGATAAAAGCAACAACAAATGCCAGGGTAATAATTCAATATCTACATTTGTGAGGGAGTCACAATTATCATCATCATAATATTTCATATTACCTGTATTGATAAGGAAGCAGAGGCTTATCAAAATGAAGCAATTAATAAATAGCAGAGAAGAGCTAGCAACCCAAGCTCTCTGACTCCAAAGGTGGTGACCTATTAGTTCTAGTGGTCCTTTGCTGAGGAAACAGCAGACGTATAATTCCATCTCTGTCTGCTTTTTGCCACCTTGTGCAGCTCAGATAATGAGGAAATCTCTTTTTCTTAAATGGAGCTATATATTCTGTTATTTCACAACATCCTCCTATCTGGGAAGTTTTGTGTAAAATTCCTAAGTACTACCAAATCCCTCTCTGTATAACACAGATGTCTTATCTGAAGCTGAATTCCAAAGAACTTTTAATTTAATTGTTTTATGAAAGATATTTTAGGCTTTGCTCTATTTATTTTGCATAATTTCTACACAAATATTATGTAAATAAGTACATAATAGAGTACATTCCTACTTTTTCTAATTAAAAGTATATGATTTTTAGTATTTAGTAACAAATTCTCCCAGTGAATTAATCACAAAGTTTCCTGTGTCTAGGTTCATTGCCATGATTTGGTGGTAGCATTTGATCTGACTTGAGAGAGTTTAGGTAATATGTGATAAATTGCTTAGCAAATTAGAAATTAGGACCTCTGACCTGTAGAATTAGGCTAGGGCATCTTTAAATTGAAGAGAGGTAGTTTTTGACATGCAATGCTAGAAGCTGAGTACTCAGCCACAGGTATAACTTTTTCTTTACTATTATGTCTGGAAATGCAAGTTGTTTCCTTGATGGCCTGTGTTGCTTGGGGATTAGAGACCCAAGCCAAAATACTTCCCACAGTTGTTTGGGAGACTCTTTTATATTTACAAAAATGTTTCTAGACATTGCCTTCTAGCTGGAGTCATCACTATTTTAGCAATTTGCCAACCTTCTGAACTCCTTTGAGATTTGCCAGACAAATGCCATGGAGAAAATGTAAACGCATGTCTGTTTAGGAGCATTTTGTTATAATCAAGTATGAGAAATTATTAAAAACATTCTGAGTTGCCATCATGTGGCTACTTGGATGTAATCATAAATATCGAAGCATCGGAAAGTTTTACTGATTTCTGCACTGAAGTTATTTTTATTATTAAAAGTAAAAGTACTATACAACAACCTGAATAAAGATGTTATGGTTTAAAATAGATATTAACAAACACCATTATCAATAATATAGTGCCCAAGATCAGCTCCAAATGTAGAGTCTCATAAAATCCCCCCCCCCCCAAATTATAGATACTGGTGATACTAGATGGAGAAAAGAGATAATTCTCTTAAGAATGAGTGTCAAATAGAACAAGTGCTGAGCAATGCATGGCTATCTCCACCCTCCAGCAAACATTGGCCTCAAAGACTGACAATGCATAGACATTTGTGGAAATCTGGAAACTAAATAGGCACATCTGGTTTCCTAGTTTCTCAAGTAGGACGATCAGTGGTCCTTGGAGAAAGACGGTTTTACATACCACCTTTGATTTTGCAGTTCTGAATTGCTCATCTGTACAGCACTTCTGTTGACGGAAGGATCTGTAAGTCAGAATGAACACAGACATATTCACATTATAGCAGATATGTGGACACACACTTCAGTCTAAGTGTCAAGGCTCAGCAGATATTTTTATAAAAGGACTATCTCACTTGCCAAAAGTGACACTTGAAAACTAGCTTTACTTAACATCTCATGAAGATTACGCAGCAGTGAAAACCCAATTGAAAGAATAAGAAAAAAACAAATAAGTACTTTATCACTCAGTGATTTCATATTGATTTTCTTCTGACTGAATAAATGTTAGCGTATATAATGCATCAGTTAGGCATATGTGCCAGCAATTAACCTTCATTTCGTTTAGAGAATGATTCATTAAAACCTGCTTTTACTATATTAATCTATTTACTAATAATTATTTTAAGATATTTCCTATGTATCTAAAAAATATGGCAATCACTGGGATATGCCTCAATTTTCCACTTTTATGAGTTCTTTCTTTAGCTTTTTGAACATAAACACGTAAGTTCACATCTTTGGCATGCTGGAAACCTAGTAGCTACTTCCCATTGATAAAATAATGTTCAGGATCAGGGATTATCTGAGCCTATAGTTTTCTAGTCACCTGCGACTCTGATTTCTTGTCACCTTCTGCAGCTGATTTCTCCTCCTGATGCCCATTCAAAGGTGAAGGCATCACAGCCTGTTTGTAATTCTGCATTCAGGAAAATGAGATTGTAGAAAAATGCTAGAGTTTCATTCAATATCTGCCCATATCTGAGGGGGGCTATATCATAGTATAATATAATACTAGAAATGCCTGGAAACTAAACCCTGCACACCCAGGTTCTTAAAATTTTCCCCGGCTTTCCTGCAATCCTCTGTAGCACCATTTCCTTTGCACAGGCAGCCAAGATCCCTACACTGCCCCTAAAAATGTGCTCACTTCCCCTTTTAAACAACTTTGTCAAAGACATGAAGCAGTCAGTTGCTTCAACAAGCAAGACCCAAGGAAAGACAAGGAAACTTCTTTTCTCCATCCATTGCCATCCCTCACCCACTGCTTACTCAAACCTTCTCTCTAAGCTTTTTCTTTTCTGTTCCTGGGTAAAAACTGGCAGAGATCCCATGACTTTTTTGACCACATTCATATCATAAACATTTTTAAACCAAAAAAAAAAAAAAAAAAAAAAATTAGACTTAGTTCAGACATGAAAATGGCCCATGCTTTTTAACAGTCAACATTTTGAAGCACATTTAAATTAAAGCTTCCCCCCAGACACAGTAGAGGGTCTACTGAGGGCAAAAAGCTTAGAGCGTTACCTCTCTTTGGGCCTGCATCTCACTCTATTCTTCTTCTTTCTCTTCCTCCTCCCCCATTATGAACAACTCTGGCCCCTTCAAAGTTGAAGATGAAAGAGACGGAAGAGAGGGGAAGGGCAGCAAACATTGGCCATGACTGCATAAAAAAGAAAGAAAGAAAGAAAGAAAGAAAGAAAGAAAGAAAGAAAGAAAGAAAGAAAGAAAGAAAGAAGAAAAAACCCACAATAATTTGGAGTGAATTTCATCTAAGAGATGAAATTCTATCTAAGAGAGCAGATATTTTAAATTGGAGTCATTTGTTTTCTTTTGTGGTATATTCCTTCCTCAAGAAGTGCTGGAGACTTCTGACCTATTTAATTCAGGCAAAGGATTTGTCTGTCTTACTCTTCTCTCACTAGTCCCCAGTTTCCTGTGGTCCATCTACGGGGTCTGGTTCATTCCACATCTCCATCTCGGAGTCTCACCAAGTGCCACTCTGGGAACAGTCCATTTAAATTGAGCCCAAGCTGTTCCTCTCCGCTTTGTAGCTATCACGCACCAGTGTGGAGCACTAACCTATCCATGTATTTCAGACGCTTCTCAAAGAGCTGCTACCCCTTCCCATATCATCAGAGAATTCAGCCAAATGCTGATCTCACCTTTAGGAAAGTTTTTTTGAGCAGGGTTCTGAAACAATAGTTAAGCTCTTTGAAAATTGATATTGAAACCCTTCTCACTTACCCAAAAGTAAAAGGAAGGCTTTTCTCTCCTCCATCATGATGGCAGGGTTAAAAAGAAGGCATAGCAACTCTCTTGAGAGAGTTACAACCAAGTTACAACCTTATTCTTCCAACTTGCCAACACTATTTAAAGACTGGAAATGGAGGTTCAGTTCACAGGGGCAAGATTTGCTCTGAACCCCTCCTTTGGAGGCCCTGCTTAAGGATTTAGCATGTCGTTTTGAAATGTAGGCATGGGGATGCTACCTATTTGTAAGCCTCAGCCGGAATTAAGACAAATGTTGTTCCATTTTATCGTCTTGAAAAAAACAAGATCTGGTTCTTTTCCTGTGAGAATTTTATAGCCATAATTTGAAATAAAACTTCTCTAGCTGCAATACCATGGTAGCTCTGCATTGTACTTTAAAGATACTATATTGTACCATGAAGCACACTTACGTTTAAGGTGTAATTGAAATCAATTGGAGTATCATGGTATCTCCGCAGTTCTCTAGTATACACATAGAAAAAGTGTACTTAGGTGTGAATATTTTCTGAGCTACTTTGATTTTGCTACTTAGGAAAAGAAGAAAGATCTACTAGGATGGAAAACACTCCATCAGCAAGATGGCCAACTGTAGTTCTTGGTCCTCCTCTCTCTAATAAAAGGGACCTAAATCAGTAAATAAACAACTATATTTTGACTGGAGTGACTAAGGAAGTAAGCTAGAGAGTTCCAAGGAGCAAACAATTCCTGAGAAGTGCTAAAAACCCAGGAAAGCACCTAAGGGGGAGGAATGGGGTGTCCTGCCTCTGCCATGCACCCCATCTGCTCCATTGGGATCCACCTGGAGTCAGGAGTGTTTGCTTGTTCTCATGGGGTAAAGATAAAAAACTGGAGACCTGCAGTGGTACCCATCACTGTCACAGATGTCAATAGTCCTTGACAAAGGAGAGCCTCCAAGGCTTGACAGTGCCTGAGTACAGTTTGGAGAATTGCTGGCAGTTCATGCAGCTGCATTGCCCTAGACCAGGAGCCCATGCTGTGCAACCTACAACCCCATGGGCTGAAGCTGCTACTGTGCCTGCCATCTTGAAACTAGACCCACTGCTAGAGTGCCTCTTGCCATAAGGACCAGCAGCACAGCCTCTCTCCATCCTAATGCCCCACCATCATTTTACTATATTCACATTGCTCCCTGAAACCCCACAACCCTGGAGCTTAGGAACATCAGGCTGCCTGGAGCTTAAGCACATCAGAATAGCCCAGGTTCATATGTTCAACACATGGCCTCTAATCTCGAAGGGAGCAAGTAGATCTGCATAGTGGGGAAGCTGCCAAACAGCACACTAGCCTGCAGACTCAAACACAGCCCAGCAGCCGAACCAGTGGCAAACCCCCACCCTCACTGCATAGCAGCACCTGCAAGCCTGCTGGCACTCCATACTGACTTGTACTTGCCTGACATCTGGCTTTGTGCCCTAGTCCCCAGCAAAACCGTATCACCATAGTTATACTCTCCACAGCCTGGGCCCCTATGTAATTGCATTGATGAAATAATGGTGCAGAGACCATTTTACTGAGTCCATGCAGAACCAAAGCTATTGCTTCATATTCAGCTGCCACTCTAAGACTGATTTGTGGGGAAAAGTTTGTCCATACAAATACTACTCCATAAAAATTGGAAAAAGCAACTCTTTCTCTAGGTGTATGGATATCAATATACAGACCCAAGAAACATGAAAAAGCCAAGAAACATGACACTCCCAAGGGAAAAATAAGTCTCTATTAACATGCTCCAAAAACAGGATAGTTACGAAGTGTCTGAAAGGAATTAAAAATAATAATCTTAAGGAAATTAAGTAATATACAAGAGAATAGAGACAATTCAATGAAAGGGGAAAAAAATGTATGACATGAATAAAAAAACCAAGAGTTATTATGTTAAAAAAAGAACCAAGTGGAAACTTGGAGCCAAATAATTCAATAAATAGAATTTAAAAAAAAATCCTAGATCTGTATGGAATCACAAAAGACCCTGAATGGCCAAAGCAATCCTGAGCAGAAAGAACACAGCTTGAGGCATTGCATCACCTGATTTTAAAGTATACTACAAACCTAGAGTAAACAAAACAGCACAGTACTGGCATAAAAACAGATACAGAAACCAGAGAGCAGAACAGAGAGCTCAGACATAAATTCATGCACCTACAATCTTCTTATTTTTGATAAAAATGCTGAGAACACACATTAGTGTAAAGGCAATCTCTTAAAAAATCATGCTGCAAAAATTGGATAGCCATGTACACACAAATGAAACTAGAGTCCTAATTCTCACGATATACAAAAATCAATAACTTAAGATAGATCAAAGATGTAAATGTAAAACCCAAACTCTATAACTACTAGAAGAATACTAGAGGAAACATTTGGCTAGGCAAGGATTTGTTAAATAAGACCTCAAAAGCACAGTCAACGAAAGCAAAAATGGAAGAATGGTACTACATCAAACAGAAAAGCTTTTGCACAGCCCAGGAAAAAATTAGCATAATAGACAATCTACAGAATGGGATAAAATATTTGCAAACTATGTATTTGACAACAGGTTAATTTCCAGCACATATAAGACATTTAAATTTTGATAGTAAAGAAACCAAATAACCCAGTTTAACAATGGATAAAACCTTAATAGACATTTCTCAAAAGACAATCCAATGGCCAAACAAGTACAGGAAAAAACTGTTCAACATTAGTAAATCAAGAAGGAAATGCAAATCCAAACCATGATGTGTTAGTACTCTAGTTCAAATGGCCATTATCAAAAAGACAAAGAAAAATATTGGACAGAATGTGAAGAAAGGAACGCTTAGACACTGCTGGTTGGTTTGCAAATTAGCATAGCCATTATGGAAAACAGTGTGAAGGCTCCTCAAAATATTAAAAATATGACTATTATATAATCTAGTAATCTCACTCCCTGGAACATATCCAAAAAAAATAAAATCAGTATCTCAAAGAGATATCTCTTCTCCTATGTTTCTGGTAACACTATTTACAATAACCAAGAAATGGAATCATCCTGAATGTCCATTGATGGATGAATGTATAAAGAAAATATAGCATATAGATACAGCACAGAATGCTATTTAGTCATTAATAAGATAAAAATCCTGTCATTTGTGACATCATGGATGAACCCAGAGGACACTATGTCAAGTAAAATGAGCCAGATGCAGAATGAAAAATACCACATGATCTCACTAATCCGTGGGATCTAAAGAAAAAAAAAAATTGCTCTCATAGAAGTGGGGAGTAAAACAGTGGTTACCAAAGAGTAGGAAGGGAAAGGGAGAGGCAGCATAAAGAGAAGATAGTCAATGGGTACAAAATGACAATTATGAGATAATATAAAAATGTTCATGAAAAATAGAATTACAAGATACAAATAAAAAAATACAAACTTTGTTGCTCAACAAAATTCCATCAAATTCAAGAAAGACATTTTTGTAAAGCAATGATTCCAGTCATTTAGGCCATTCCTAAAGAACTGAGCATCCTGGAAATTTATCTATGCCAATGTTGTCTTTTTTATATTATTAACTGAAGAAAACATCACTTGTCAGCCTTTTGGCTAAAATCCAGATGTATTAACTGAAAAAAAAATGATGCTCTTTAAATATGTTTTTATGATTAGGATACAAAAATAAGTAAAAAGGAGCTAAATCAGGACCATTAGGTAGATGCTGGATTATTTATCATCAAAACTCTTGAAAACTTGTGCTTTTTTGATGAGAATAATGAGCAGGAATATTGCCATGATAGAGAAGGAATTTCTGGTCAAGCTATCCTGGTTGCAACTTTCTCAAACACTCTCATAATTAGCAGATATTATTGGGGGGTTTTGTTTGTTTGTTTGTTTGTATGTTTGTTTTTGGGGGGAGGGCTCTCCACAAGTCAACAAGCAAAATGCCTAGAGCATTCCAAGCAAAAAAATTATTGTCTTGACCTTTGCTCTAGACTGATGTGCTTTGGCTTTGACTGGGCCACTTCCGCTAGTTGGTAGCCATTGGTTTGATTGTCCTTTGTCTTTAGGATCATACAGGAAAGCTGGTTTCATCTCCTGTTACTATTCTTTGAAGAAAGGCTTCAGGATCTTGATCCCACTTGTTTAAAATTTCCACTGAAAGTGCTGTTCTTGTCTGTACTAATCTGGGCAATGGTTTTGGTGCCCAAGGAGTGGAAAGTTTGCTTAAGTTTAATTTTACGTTAGAATTGTGTAAACAAAACCATTTCAGATGTCCTTGGTGTGGAATATTGCTTCTACTGTGCACTATTGGTCCTCTTCAATTAGGGCACAAATAAGACAAATTTTTTCCTCACAAATTGATATAGATGATCTGATGTTGTGAGCTTCTTCATCTCCAACGAAATCTCATGCTTTATTAAAATGAGTTATCTATTTGTAAATTACTGATTTCTTTGGGGCCTTGGCCCCATGAACTTTTCATAAAGCATGAACGATTTCATCATTCTTCAGCCTAAAACTTGCCATAAATTTAATGTTTGTTCTTGCTTTAATTTTAGTAGATTCATGTTGCTCTAATAAGAGCTTTTTTCAAACTGATGTCTTACTCTTCTTAGTGCCACAAACTAAGCTCTGTTCAGATGTGTTGCAAGAAGTTAGCACAAGTTCTTTTGCAGCAAAAAAAAAAAAAAAAAAAAATGAAATTCCTATATGTTTCTTTTCATAATAAGCAGTTTCTGTAAACTTTTGGAAGACTGTTCTTAGATAAGAGGAATAAATTCTGGTGTTCTATTGAACAGTAGGGCATCTATGGTTAGCAGTAAGATAGTGTATACCATTAGAAAGTAGTTAAAAGAAAGGTTTTTTAATGTTCTCACCAGAAAGAAATGATAAATGCATGATGTGATAGGTACACTAAATACTTTGATTTCATCATTATTCAAAATGTGTTAGACAAGTTTTACAAACTTGTCCTAGAAAAGGTCTACATACCTCATTGCTGAATATCACTATAATCACCTTTGAGGTACTTTCCTGGGGAAGCTCTGCAGGTATGCCACTGCCAAGTCCACCCTTCAAAGCAATTTTGGAGTGGGATTACGCCTACGGTGCATCTTACAAGGGTACATGTGAAACTTAGTAAATGTAGAATATAAATGTCTTAACACAATAACTAAGAAAGTGCCTGGAAGGCTATGTTAACCAGCATGATGAAAATATGTCAAATGATATATAAAACCAGTGTATGGTGCCCCATGATCTCATTAATGTACACAGCTATGATTTAATAAAAAATAAAATAAAATAAACAAAGCAATTTTAGAACTCTTTTTCTGGAATGGCCATAATGACTGTTGACATATGGGGTCTGACAATTATGTTCATGAACTCTTCCTAGAAAGAATGCTACCTATCCTGTGGCTAAATATCCATCCCTATGCTCACCAGATGGTCAAGGGTAGTACTTCGAAGGGGATTGTAATGACATTCAGCTGTGAGGTACGTAGCACTTTTTCTAGGATGAATTTGTGAACTTAATCGTCTAACTTTGCATACATGGATCAAAATACCACATTGTACTTCATAAGTATGGGAAATTACAGTGTACCAATTAAATTTTTCTTAGAAAAAAAAAATTCCACACTTTAAACTAAATGTTATAAAAGTAAAATATTATATACACATGTGAAACTCCCTATGAAAACCTCCCCCAACCCATTCTCCTCGCTTCTCTGAGAAAATCATTCATCATTGTAGTTAATTTGTTTCTTGATATATATCTGTAAATATATGTACACATAGATAATATATATGTTTGTAGTAAATAGCAATTTATCTTTTCAAGTATTATGTATTTATATTCATTGTGCATGCACATAATTCTGCAATTTGCTTTTTTAAAATATTATGTTTTTGAGCTTTAATCCAAAGGATACATGACCCATTTGTGTTAGCTGCCAAATAGAATTCAATTATGTGAATAAAAAATATATATATATATTTATCCATTTTGCATTAATGCATATTTAAGTTATTTACAAATTTTGTTTTTATTAACAATGCTGCATCAAGCATGTATTAAATGTTGTTCCTTCCAACAAATGTGCTACAATTTCCTTTTGGCAGAGGCTAAGAAGTGGAATTGCTGAGTCAGCCATGTTTCTAGATAATTCCAATTGGTCTCAAAACTGGCCAACTCAGCACTCTAAACACACAGTGTATAAAATATCCCAATTTCTTCAAATCTGTATCAATCCATAAAACATTTTTCCCTGTGATGAGTGTGTTTTTACTATAGTAGTCATTGTGGGCATGCTACTTATCATGAAATAACAGCATTATTAAATGGGTCTTGCAATGTAATGCACACACACAATCCAGTGAGAGGCAACAACAAACAGTCATTAAGCTCATGTGTCTGAGGGTCACGTGGTGTGTGGGGGGGGCAATTCTGTTTCAAGTGTTCCTTCTGTCTCTTATCCCATGTGATGAATGGGAGGGTGCGGGCTTGTTTTCCCCATGAAGATGGCAGGAAAACATAAAAGCAAGCAAGGTCTCTTAAAACCCAGGCTCAGACATGGCACACTGTCACTTCTAACTTGGTCAGTTGGCCAGAGCAAGTTACATGGCTATCCCTAAAGGCAAGGATCAAGGAAATATACTCCACCTGTTCATGAGTCAAACTGCAAAGGTGAGTGCACAGGACATGGTTAAAGGAAAAGATGAAAAATACGGAAGTGATGAAATTTCTCCAGCTGGCCTCAGTTGTGCTACCCACACATAGAAGCTATCTCCACTTTGTCTTCTGTCATCTATTGCTGACAACACATAGACTGTCGTCTACTTACTTCTTTTAGATCAACTCTCTTCTCTTCTTGGTGGTCTTTAAGATTTTCTTATTATCACTGGTGTTCTGAGGACTAACTGCTAACTAATAGTTTCTATGTAAATGTGAATTCATTTTATTTATTCTGCTTGGTACTCAGGACATATTTCCAATGTGATATCTTGTATTTTTTCCAATTCTGAAAAATAAGTATGGCTTTTAAAAAATCATAAACTTATGATTCTTTTCAGTTTCATTTAGAACCATAATTGGGTATAAGTTGGAGTTTTCAATTTATTATTCATATTTCAACTTCTCTTTCTATCAGACTATGTTCTACATAAATACCTTGCAATAGTATTACATTCACTATTTTTTTTTTCAGTTTAAATTAGCTATTTAGTTTTCCCCCCAGAGATGATAATTCTCGTTTTCAAGACTCTGAGATGGTTCCTTTCCTATCTACCATCATTTCTCTGACTTTTTGTTTCTTAATTTTCTGTTCCTTTGGGAAATAAAACTTGTTTCTTTCATTTCTCAGAGAAACTTAGTCATATTTATAGTAAAGAATTTATCAGACCCATTTTATAAATATTTTATCTTATCCAACAGCACTTTTCCAACACTAACGCACATATGAGTTGCCTGGTGGCCACAGGTGTCCTCAAACTTTTTGAACAGGGGGCCAGTTCACTGTCCCTCAGACCATTGGAGGGCCAGACTATAGTTTAAAAAAAAAATATGAACAAATTCCTATGCACACTGCACATATCTTATTTTGAAGTAAAAAAACAAAACGGGAACAAATACAATCACACCGCCTCATGTGGCCCATGGGCTGCAGTTTGAGGACCTCTGTATGTCTTTTAATTTAGTAGGTCTGGGCTGAGTCCTGAGAGTTTGTGTGTGGAGGAAGCTGCTGATGTTTCTAGAATAATATATTAAGTAGTAATGTTTCATAGTTTTTGATAAAATATTTTGTCATTTTAAACTTCATTTATCCTTAGATGTCTTTATGTATCTAGAGATGTTTGTTGCAGACTCATATTAAGTAGAAACTATTTTATTAACTTTTGTAGCAGACCATATATCTCAAAGGACAGGAGAAGCAAGAGTTAAGTTTTGAACTCTCTGTAAGTATGAGAAACACCTGTGATACAACATCTCGTACCACCTCAGTAATAAGGGCATGAGGAAGGGATTCCGAGCTCCTTAATGGGAGGAGAACAGCAGTGCTCCAGCAGTCTCTACCCCTGTGGTGTAAATAGCCACAGGCTAGGCGAGGCCAGATTCTCATTCTCATTCCTTCGCAGACTTGCTCACTTTAACTCTTTTGCTCCTGCTCTAAAAAAACTGCTAGGATTCGCTTTCCTCTTAAGTTTGTTTCTCTCCCTCAAAGACTTTATCTTTTTCTCTCTCCTGCTAAGATGAATTGCGCAGGCACGCGCACACACACACACACACACAACAGCACCTAAGAGGAGTTGATCTAGAACAAGGTAGCACAGCGGTCCGCATCCTTAGGCCAGGGCCGGACACTGGTTTTCTTCCTCAAGTCCTTTGTATGCCCCAACTTCCCTCTCTAGTGCTTTTATGGATGGCTCCACTTCATTTCTTAGGTTCCTGATCCAGAATCAATTTTTTTTTTTGCACTTTTTGGCCTGCGGGTTCAAACCCGGTATATGGGGCCAGCACCCTACTCCTTTGAGCCATAGGCAGCACCCCAGAATCCAATCGTTTTAATGTTCCTTTCCTATGTTTGGTCTGTGGAGACACTGAGGATATATTGGATATGATCAAAGAGGCAAAGAGGAGGTACAGAGTTTCGTTCATTCCTGATTGTGAGACTTTATATGTGTCCTTCACCCTCCTTAGGAAATAATAACCCATTCACCCACCCTTCCTTCCTTCTTTCCTTCCTTCCTTCCTTCCTTCTTTCCTTCAAGATGGAGCTTCTGCTTAAGATCCTGACTTGAAGCAATAAATTCATTTCCTGTTTCTTGTCTTATTACTTTTAAGGGAATGTTTTTAATCTACTTTATTCCCCAGCAGCTGAACTCCTGGGTTCAACAAGCCTCTGGCTTCGATTCCACTAACCAATTTGCACTTCTATCCCACTGCCTCCACAGAAATGTTTGTCTTCTGTTCGAGCACACATATATATATTTTGGTCTTCTCTTTTCAAATTTTAGCTGGTATTATATATTTGGAGAAAAAAAAGGCTCGATCAAAGTGTGAACATATAGAGACATCTAAACCAGATATTTTTTCCTCCATATTTTTTTTTAGTCAAAGTATAGAGTCTCTATCTTTGGAATGAAATTTAAGAACAAAACTTTCAATAATTATTGGTAAGTAGAAGCTGGTTTCATCCTTTTATATATTATCTTGGCTACTTAAATCTAAAGTTTTATTTTATAAAAGTGTTTTTCAAATTGAAGTTTCAGTACCATACCCTGTGTGCAAATGCTTCAGAGGTTATTTATAAAAAGTGTTATAAGGAAATTGTCACATGTAAAAATGAAACTTTTCCAATAACTTAGAAATAAGGGTAATCAGGTATATTTAATTGGTAACATTTAGGTTTATGTTTATACACCTGGAACTGAACATTAATTCTCATATTTTGTGACTGGCTATATGTATCTATAGTGAATCTGGATAATTTCAGTCTACAAATCCCTCCACAGTATGAAATTTGTAATTCTGAAAGGGACCCTTATCTAGAACACTGCTTTCTCACATGGCTGTTTAATAAACTACTTGAGAAAAAATAATTTAGCTAAAGCTTTCTTCCAAAAATATCAAAATGAGTTTCTCCAAGTACTTTTTGTAACATATTCTTGGGATCTTTGAAGACTTGTGACAGGGAAGTGGAGCGGAATAGTCTCACAGTGAGGCCAGGAGATCCCAGCTTGGCCTTAATTCTGCCCCTAGCAAGAAATATAATTTTCAGTCAAGTTATTCTGACTCTGTGTACCTCACTCCATCTACAGAAAAACACAAAGAATTTTACTTGCTAAAACAAATTATTGTGAGTCTGAAATGAGACACCAGACATAAATAACTTTTTAGGAAAGTTAAATGAGAAATGCAGTGATAAAAGGAACAATGGATTCAAATTAGCTATCTACATTGCCTTCCTTTGAAGATCCGGGCTAGCCTAGCCCAGTTCAGAAAAGACTGAGAAAATCAGTAAAGAACTGATTGTCTGTTGTTAGTCAAATCTAATCCTACATCCAAATGGGAGATTAAAATACACTTCTTTTAAGATAAGGTGGCTTCCCCGAGGCCTCGAACTGAACATTTCCTTACCTTGCTCCCTTTTGCTGACTTTTTTTTTTTTTTTAATGTCAGTTTCTTTTTATAACCTCCTTCTTATTTTTTGGTTATTGGGTCATAAGCTCAGAATGAATTAGGAAGCTAAAACATATTTCAGCAATTAGCACCCTAAAAATTCAAGCTGCTTTTTGGCAACATTCTAAAAAGATGATTTCAGCACCTTTCATTCCCAGCTTGTTTGATAATTCACATTCCCCTGTCCTTGGACTTGGCAAGTTTCATAGTGCTAGAGGCTCATTCTTAGTTTGGTAAGGAAAGTGTGAGCAACTAAAAGATGCTAAATAGAGACATTAGCTACATATGAACTAGATATACTGAGTTAGTGGGGTTTTGTTCCTGGCCTGTTCTCTCTATTTTTAAATGTGATTGTACTCAGTGCTATTCTGAACATTTTAGTTAACTCCCTGCTGTCCACCTACCTATCTTATTATTAGCTGCCTTCTCCAGAAATATTTTTAAAGAAGTTAAAAAAGAGATGAAATAAAATGTCTTCTAAACTGCTTCTTCCTCTGGCTTCAGAGGAACGAGCAGACTCTTACCTGTTTTTATACTTCATTTCTCAGAGGCAAAAAGAAACTAGGAAATTTCGTCCAACAAGGAAGGTTGCCCATATTTTGTCTTTTTACATACTGAGACATGAGGCGACAATTATCCATTCAGGAAAAATTAACGTTTAGTGTCCCCCTCGTTAAAAGAAGGATGTTATTTGCATATTAACTAATAAGCATAATTACACTTAAGTTTGGCTGAATGGGTAAATAACCATTCCTCCTTCATTCCTTTAATCCACAATCATTTTCCTGTCAGCCAAGTGTATGCTTGTTTTCTTCTAAGCTGGGTCTAAATAAAACGTTCCCAGAGTGACCACAAACTTAAAGTAAGACTGAGGGAAGGCTTTAATACCAGGAATTAATTCTATCTACCTGGGCTATTCAAATTCTTTTTCCTCCTTTCTTCTCTTCACTTCCTTGCTCTGATAACTGATATGGCAAAGGTTTCTAATTCTAACACTGCATGATCCAAAGATGCTAAAGAAAATTAAAATAGGAGTCTTCAGACCATAAATTATTTTATATATATATATATTCAATACAGGTTATCTTAGTAAGAAAGAGTTGTGTAATTGGTTGGAAAGTGGTAAAATCTTCAGAGTATGAAGGATAAGGTCCTATCTCTTGTTGTTTTTGTTATGGAAAAATTAGTTTATCAACTGGGAATGTGTGATAAAACACACCTCAAGTTTTAAATTGTTAGTTGCCATGTACACTGTTAGTTCCCATTGCGAGGTTATCTGAATCAGAATCCTGACAGGATGGCTCAGTTGTGTACTGTTCAAAGCTTCTGCAAGGTTCTGATCAGGTTTCTGTCAACAAATGCGAGGCCAGGGGATCAGGTGTCCTGCCCACTTGGACGAGTCTATGTTTCTTTCTCTGTATTCAGAGAGTTGTGGCTAAAAAGTAGACAAGAACAATATCATGGATTGTGTTTGACATGATATTGTAGATGTCCAAGGGTAATTTAGCTGATGTAGAGAATTCTGAGAGGTGTATATAAAATGTTCTCCACCAGATTAAATCTGACAAAGAGCAGCTAATTTTATAACTGGAAGACGGCCCTAGTTATAGGAAGATGAAAACACATAGCCAAGAAAAATGATTTTTTTTTTTTCCTATTCTCTAGCTGTCACAGGTTTATTTAGTCAGAGAATCTA
The DNA here is from genome assembly GCA_963574355.1 of Loris lydekkerianus. Classification (NCBI taxonomy): domain Eukaryota; kingdom Metazoa; phylum Chordata; class Mammalia; order Primates; family Lorisidae; genus Loris; species Loris lydekkerianus. The sequence continues at coordinate 2,878 of CAUYPK010124009.1, read as the reverse complement.
CTTAGACTTACTCAGGGGCAATCTGACTTTTCAAGTTTCTTCTTATTTCCTCTCCTCTACTTATCCAGGGAACAGTTGCAGTAACATTAAGTTGCATCATACTCCTCCCCTTTTATTATAATTTAGCCTCTCTCCCATTTTGTTTCCCCCAAATACCAAATTCATTCCAGTTTCTGGATCTAGAGCATTCTTACAAAGGCTAACTGAGCCTTCTCACCATCCTCATATCTGCTCGCCTTTCTCCTCCTCAGAGATAAGTTTTCCCAACTCTGCCATCAAAAGTAACTCTCTGTCATACTAGTCTCTGCCATATAGTTCATCCATAGTTCTTCATAGCATTTACTAAGACCTGAAATAATCTGGTTTATTTATCACTTATTGTTATGTATTGTTCACTCTTCTATTATTTCTCATACAACTTGCTTGTAACTTTCCTAAGCCAGTGACCTTTTCTATTTTTTTTTTTTTTTTTAATACCTGTTTGGCACGGAGTAGAGTACATAATAAATACTTGATGGAAAAATAATTAAATCTTTGCTGCTTCCTTCACAGTGTTTTGTCAAACATTTGTCAAACAAATAAGCATCCTCAAGAGTATGAAATAGATGCTATACACACAGTATTTTTGGTATTTTCATGTTGTATCTTCCTAGAGCTTATGTGGTTGATAAACTTCATTAAAAATAGAAACTGAAGACTTTTTAGAAATAGGCATAATGTAATAGAAACCATGGGATATAATAATATTGTATTGTACGTACAATAAATTGACATTAAAGCATGCAAGATAAATATTTATGGTACATATAATTGTACTGCCATTAGCAGTTTATTACTCTTTCAGTGCCCCAATTTATAGAGAGCTCTTTGCTGTCTCAGAAACAACAGTAATAAGATTGTAAGTATTATTTGTGTTTCTTTCCCTTGCTAGTAATTGAGAGGCAAGGCAAATTTCCACCGGTAAAAGGGGGACATGACTTTATGCATTGAAGCCAACAAAAAACAGCCAAGACATGGGGATAACTTTGTAGGAGCCTCTCTCAGTATATATTCACTGATTTGCTTTTTTGCCTCTTTTCCTCCTACAGTAGACTTCTTCTAGATGTCAAAGAACACGGTCAATATCCAAAGCCTACATAGTTTCACTGGCAGATAACAACAGAATTTCCTTGTTTGATGTCTATATGGAAAACAATGAAACCCTGCCAAGGTCTATGATAGCTCAGTACACATTAGAGATGGATCCCAAAGGGGTGAGTTTACATGACGGCCCTGTGTTAGGAGCCCACACCTAATAATCATAGATGGACGAGAGGTTATCTCTAGGGGGAAAAATCTGTAGGAATATATGTATATTCATTCAAACCATGTCATTAGAAAATGTGAGATGTTGAAAATATCTTGAAACATAAAACAATAAATATCTATTAGACGTTCATATGGTTTCCTTCCTTGGAAGGAAATACTGCCCAGAATTAAGATGAGCATTAAGCCCTACTTCTGAGTTGTGCCTGTTATTCTGAAGTAATTGTTCATATAACATTAATATGCTCAAAACTATTATGATTTGAACAATATGATGTTTATAATTTTTTGACATCAAAACCATTATTAATCATGTTCCAAGTATGTAGCTAATTATTAGGTTGTTTTAAACATTTTGTCCGTTTTAATGTCATGTGTTTTTGTAGCTCCATATCTCAATAAATATTTATTCTACTGTGTCATGGTATATACTGATTGATGGAGAATTTTGTACTTTATACATTCATGCTGTTCATTTTTTCCTACTTTTAATTTTTTTTATTCTTTTCAGCCTCTTACTATATGATGTCATTAAGCGATTTTTGGCCAATTTGTCTCTACGAATTCAAATTGAACTAAAGCGCTGCCGAAACAGCCCAAAAAATTAACCAGGCATTTGGCAATGATAGTGTTAATGAACACACTGTTCGAGGTTGGTTTGCAAAATTTCATTCCGGAAATTTTAGCCTCAAAGATGAGCCCCAAAGTGGTCGATCTAGAGTAATCCAGGACAAGGATTTGAGGACCCTGGTGGAGACTGACCCATCACAAACAGTGCGTGGGATGGCAGAAGAACTGGGTGTCAGCTCCCATGCAGTTGTTGATGGTTTAAAACGTATTGGAAAGGTCAAAAAGCTCAAAAAGTGGGTGCCCCATGATTTAAAACGATCGGCAGAAATTGTCACGTTTCGAGGTTTGTTCTTCATTGCTTTTGCGCAACCAAAACGATCCTTTTTTGGATTGGATCATCACGTGTGATGAAAAGTAGATTCTCTACGACAATAGGAAATGTTCAGGACAGTGGTTGGACACCGATGAGCCACCCAGGCACTTCCCAAAGGTGAAACCGCACCAAAAAAAGATCATGGTTACTGTATGGTGGTCAGCAGCTGGTGTGATTCACTATAACTTTCTGCAACCAGGCCAAACCATCACAGCAGAGTCCTATTGGGAGGAAATCGATGAAATGCACTGAAAATTGCGTCAGCAGCAGCCAGCACTGGTCAACAGAAGAGGTCCGATCCTGCTCCATAACAACGCCCAGCCGCACGTCTCACAAATCACCGTCTGTAAATTAAAGGAATTGAGCGTTGAAGTTCTGTCCCACCCACCATACTCCCCAGACCTCTCACCAACCGACTACCATCTTTTCAAGCACTTCAATAACTTTCTCACCAGTAGAACCTTTGCCAATCAGGACCTAGCAAAAACGGCCTCCGTTGACTTCATCGAATCCCGAGCACTCAATTTTTATGCCGACGGAATTAATCGACTTGTGTTATGTTGGCAAAAGTGCACTGATTCAAATGGCGCTTATTTCAATTAAATTGAATAAATATTCACTGAGATATTA
>CAUYPK010124007.1:0-17835 GCA_963574355.1 Loris lydekkerianus | reverse complement strand
ACATTTATGTTCTACACTTGACAGATTTGACTTGTACCCCTTCCGTTTTATTTTCAAATAAAGGACCTTCACATTTCTGCTCCTTGTATTTCATTTTGTTGTAGTATGCTCATTTTTTTCATCATTTCAACACAGTTTTGCCTTCTCCCTTGATAGATATGCATATATTTGCATATCCTCTGCTTCCTGTGGCAGGTAACTGGATGAACCTTTCTTTCTTCTCTTTGTGCTTTCTGAGTTGGCTCTGTTCTGAACTTCCCCTTTCTCCGTGACTCAAAATCAACAAAGATATCCTTTCGAGTTGATAAGTTTACATTCTCTCTTGATAAGAGGCAGGAAAATGGATCTTTTATAAAATCTTTTGTCTGTTTCCTTGCAGTTATAAACAGGACAATCTGACAAATGAAAAGATCCAAAGAGATAGAATGAAAAGTGCTGGGTTTAGACTGCTTTTGCTGTAACAAATGGCCTTCTCCATCGTAAGATTTATCTTAACTAAACTTCTGCCCTGCATTTATTAATATATCTCCATCCAGCATTTGCCCAGACTAAAAATCCATTCTTTGATCCCCCTCTCTGCTTCCTCCATAGTCCCCACTTCCCCAGGTGACCCCAGCCAAGAATGCTGCCAGCCCAGACCTCTGCAGTGGACAGGTTTGCTGGGAATTAATGGGTCAGTGCTGTTTTTCTCTGGTGTCGACTCAGGCGCTGGCTCCGCCTTCACTGTGGCTTTCTTAACAATTAGGGAGAAATCGTCCTCAATCTTGGAGCCGAGGGGATGATCTTTGCTTAGCAGATTCTAAAACTGAGAATATTTTTCTAGCCAAGGTTAGAGGTCAGCTGCCCATGGGGGACCAGAAGGCAGCAGCATGGACGCCTTAATTGAGGAAACCTGTCCAATTTTCATGTTCCTAATTTCCCAGGTGTTCATTTGGGCAACATCTACTCTCTCAGCCTCACACCCAGGTCTCTCTGCATTTACCACTTCAGCCCCTATTTATGGAGTGCACTGCTATCCAGAGAGGGGGTAGGAGTAGAAAATGCTGTGCAGAGTGAGACCTTCACCCTGTCCCTGGTGGAGTTTAGCCTTTGATGGGTGACGCACAGAAGCACTAGAGATAGAAGTCATCTCCGTTGCTACTAACTTTATTCTTAAGACATTTTCTGGTTTATGTTTTTTTACCTCTTAGTGCAGATTCCAGCTTTCTTTTGAAGATTTCTGAGAATGGCCTTCTCTGGATTCAAATACACATTGTCCACGTTGTTATCAGGTACTTGGAACTGGCATTTAATCCTCCCTGCATGATTAGGGGAACATCTAGAGGGAGGAACAAAGGAACTCGGATCTGTGCCTAGATCCCTCCTCATAGCTCTGTGACCTTGCTCCAGCTCTCTCTTCCTCCGTCCCTTCTTTTGTTAAAGGAGGGCGATCCTGAACCTCACGGAGCTGTCATGAGTGTGATAATGTGTAAAGCAGCCAGCCTGGGGTCTGCCTGACCCTGGGTCACTCATTAAATATTAATTCTTTCCTTTGTATCGTTATTTACTTCTTCATCTATTAAAGGGAGAGTCTATCATCTCTAATTCCTCAACTGCTGCTGAGATTCTGCTATATTCCTATTTGATTGTTAGGAAACGAGTTGCCTCACGTGTATTTTTATATGTTGAGCAATATTCTCGGTTACTTGATTATTGTCACAATTTTGGGATCCTCGGTGTGCTTAGGGAAGTTGGGGGTCCCTCAGTGTGTATCATTCATCTGTGTGTCATTAACTATCTATGTCTATTTGTCCTGTTTTCCATTCTGAAATCTGGGCTCCTCAAGTGTATAATATGAATATGAAGCCTGACAATTAAGTTCATGAACTTACCCTAGAAAAAATGCTACATATCTTATTGCTGAAAATCACTACAGTCACCTTTGAAGTGTTCCTCTTGGGGAACTTATGCACCCATGCCAGGGCCTAGTCAAAATGATTTTGGAACTCATTTTCTGGAATGACTATCATAGCTGTCATCCTATGAGGGTCTGTCAGTTCAGTTTGTGAACTTGCCACTATACATGTACATTGACAGCACTGTACAAACAACTCAGTAAGGTTTCACAACCTTAGTATACCAGTGTGTGGCAGTGTCCTACTGAGTAGAGTTCATTATTCTGTGTTTTGGGGTGCTGTATGACAACAGCTCAGATGTTCATTACAGAGAAAGAGATCTAAAATTGTTTTGAAGGGTGGACTAGATGCTGGCATTGGCGCTTTCCAAGGGAAGTACTTTGAAGGTGACCACAGTGGTATTCAGCAAGGGGGTATGTAACACTTTTCCTAGGATGAGTTCATGAACTTAATTGTCAGGCCTCATCAATAAAACTTCCTGGCAGTGTCCTTCAGGGTTAGGTACAGGCTTGTTTAAAGGCGAGTTTGATAAACATCAAGAGTGGCTGAGAATTATTACGATATCTGCCACCATAAGCTCATACTCTCTTTAAACATTATCTCGAATTACTCATTTTTGAAATAATTAATTTTTCATAGGAAAATGTTCCTCAGTATCCTAATCTGTTCATAACACAATCCCAAGTTATCATCATTTTATTCATTTGAAGTGTGTACCCGGGAACTGTTTATGACAAGTAATTCAATTTCAAATCTTATCTCTCTATGATAATCTGATATGTGTTCCTACTGTGCTTTGGCTCTGAATAGAATAAAAATCACATTTCTTAAATCCAAATTTTATCTCAAGGGATATTTCTGCTGTTGTTAATGAACAGTTTGAGCATATTGAACTCCTTTGAAAAAGTTTAGTCAAAGGGTCCTTTGAAAACTCGTAATATTAGTACATACTAAATACAAAACAAACAGCGAATCTTTTATCATTTGGAATTACTCCCTGAAGCTGAACGGGTCAAATATTTAGAAAATGACCCTCATTCTGATATTGTTCAGAGAACTTAAATATATTTATTTATTATTTTCCCAGAGAGCAAATCTGACTAAGGTAGTACAGTATTTCCTTGTTTGTATTCAAATAGTGAAAGTATTACCTTTGTCAGTGGGATCTTATTCTCCACTAACAATTTAGTTAATGAGTATTTAGTTTAAACCTTTCTTCGCACTTAACACCTTGATTTGAATAGGCCTTGAACTCCTGGTAGTCCCAAGGATCTGTCTGGAGACTTTCAAAAATCTTAAGTTTAGGAATATTACTATTACACAAGTAATAGTGCACAAATAGACCTTTGACTGAAGTTCTAGACTTAGGAAAGTGCTGCCTGCCACATGTAAGTTTCCAAAATGAAATCCAAAAACCCCCTAAAAGTTTGTTTGATAAATTACAGAATGGTGTATTGCATCTCTGAATTGGCTTTATATTGCTCAGCTCCCATCAAGGACTAACTCTGAATTCTTTGGTTTTCAATGGTTATAATCTTGAAAAGATTGTGGTTCTTTTGTGCTTGTGGTTGTAAGTAAATGATTTTGTCATATAATAGCTTCTGGGTTTGTTTGCAATATTAAAGATGAATTTTTATGTTAAAGGAATGCTTTATTAATACAAACACACACTAGCTATGAAGCTCTAAGAAATGTAATTATCTATGTCATAGCAAACAGGTGGCTACTCAACATCCAGGGTCGCCAGAATGTTTTAAGGAGACTGCAACAGATCAGATTCCCATGGTGGAGAGGGCATCTTCAGAGGTAAAGGGGGGCCCCAGCTGTTACAGCCTTTCAAGTTTTCTCTCCTCATCAAGGATCATGAGAGACGCTCCATTCAAGGTGATGTCAGCAATCCGGTGCTCTTCAGGCAGGTCAAAACTCTAGTGGATTGAAGAGAAAGAATTTTTCTATTTCTGGATAGGTGTCATCTGAGGCAGGAATAGAGGTCTTTGCTTCAGCAGTCTTCTCAGTCATATTTTTTGCTGTAAAGTTTGTCTGTTTTTGTTTGAGAGGTCCATTAGTCTTTATTGATTTCTCTGTAGCTCTGTTGACAGCTCCCAAATCCCTTCCGGCAGCTTTAGGTAAGGCTGGTGGAGCATCAAACGTTCTGCCAACGTGTGGTGTTGAAACCTGAGATCGCCCATCTAAAGCTTTGATTAAAGGTCTAGACTTCAACTTCAGCCCGTCTTTAGGAGCTGCATGAGTGGCTGGTTCTCCATGTTCCTTATTGACAAAGATCAGAGTAGCCATTCTGGATTATTCTAAGAGTGTAGCTGACGTTAAAGATTAATTTATGCAATCTCACTAAGCCTGCTGAGCTCCAGATTCCTCATGATAGAAGTGCGGCCCATGTACAAGATGAAAGAAGGAGAAACCGTGACCTATGTTGCAGCCCCATCTCCCAATCCTTCCTCCTCTCAGATCACGAGTTTTTCTTCTGTAGGATGGCGAAAGCTTGGGACTCGAGGTATCTCTGCACCTCAGGCTTTGACTCGCCTGTCCTGAGCACACGTGTTTCAGATCTTTTGCTTTGTCCTATATGTCAATTTTTCAGGGTTGAGTTGGATCTCAGAACTGCATCTGTACATAGAAGATATGCATCAAAGTGGCCTTTCCTTTGAGTGGTGTGTGGCCTTCTTTGTGTTGTCTTGACCCTTGCATCCTCTAGTTTTGATTGAGAGGAAGTCTCTTCCCCATGGGGTCACCCATCTCAAGACTGTTACATCAGAAGTGAGAGCTTATCTCTCATCTGCTCGTTTCCTGTAAGTTTCTGGAATGGGGATGTGATCGCCGTTGTCAGGCTCTCCTTAACATTACTGAGTTAAGAGGTAGTAACAGCAATAATTATAGCTAACATTAACTGAGCATTTAATTTTTGTTAAGTACTGCAATATATGTGCATACATATAAAAGTGTACATATATATGTATATCACACGGTCATTTAATTATCTTTATTTATCTATTTATTTTTCTGAGACAAACTCTTGCCCTGCAGCCCAGGCTAGAGTGCAGTGGTGTCATCCTAGCTCACTGTAACATCCAATGCCTAGCTCAAGTGATCCTCCTGCCTTGGCCTCCTACAGTGCTGGGATTACAGCCTTGGGCCACCAAGTCCTGCCTCATGTAAGTACAAACTATTATTTTCATTATTGCATAGAGGAAGAAACTGAGGCTCAGAGAGGTTTGCCTCAGTTCCCAAGAAGAGAAGCTGACATTTGAAAAAGCATTGGTCACTTTATCCTATGTAACACACACAATATACCCTAGTCAAAAAATTATTCATACATCAGAGATGCAATTGAAATTCCCCTTAACGTGCCTATTTTATATCAGTTTTCTTTTCAAAGCTTTTATGAATTTTCCAGATCTTTGTTTTTATGAGTTTGTAATTTTTTAAATGTGTTTGTAATGTGTGTGGATATAACATGATTTCCTTTTGTGGAACGTAAAAAATACAAACTATATCACGTTGTATGCCTTAATCTATAGCTTACTTTTTTTTTTTAAACATAAGAACATATTTTAGAAATTTTTTCCAGTTCCATACATAGATTGAGCTTTGTTCTTTTTTAACAGTTACTTGCTATCCTATATTAAAGATATACCCTAGAATATCCGATCATTTCCCTATTTGTCAGATGGTGGTTAGATTTTTTTATAAGCCAGTGATGTGACTATTCTTGTGTAGGTCCCATGCATAATTCTTATTACTCCTAAGAAGATAAAATCATATCAACAATCTATAGTGTGACCCCTAAAACACTGAGGCTACTTCAGTTTTTCTCATCTTCCAGGAGTAAACACAATTAGAACTTTAGAAAATAATCTACACAAGTTTTTGTTTTTCTTTTTTAAAATTCTGTCCCCTTAATGTTCTGGGGTTCATTGGATGGTAGAATGCATCTGACCCAACATGAGTCTGGCCATGTCGCCCCAGAGACGATGAATCTCTCTACTTTGGTCAAGTGGAGAGAAAAATGACCTGGGAAGGAAATTTCCTCTGATATTCCATTTCTGGTCTTTCCTGAACACAGGCCAGCAACATCCTCTTGCATAAGCTTCTTTATCTGGAGAGACAATCCCTGTTGCTTCCTGTATAGATCTTATATTATGCAAGGAAAACTGGTTTCTCATTTTTTCCATCCAACTTATAAACAGTTCAGCAGCAGCAGAAGTGGATTCACTACCTGTGGTCACTGAAACGTGCATCTAGAAAATCCATGGTTTCTTTTGGAATCACATTTCCATGGAGAAACATGTGTTTCTGCTGTGTAACTTCATAGCAGGAAGGCTGTAAATTTTCAACATTGGCTAAAATTTTCACTTTCATCCAATGAATAATTTTCCGACTGGCTGGACCACTTACTAAAGTTTCTCACTTTTCTCCTATCACTGTGAAGAATCAGCCAAACTCCTTTACATTGTAGACTGTAGTTAACTGCAGAGGTTCCTTGGTCTTGCATGTGTCTAAAACTTGCTGTTAGGACCCCAGACTTTCTTAGATGTCTTATCTCTTTAATTACCATGAATACTAATGAACTAGCTAATGTGGTCATTTTTCTTCTGTTTTGATTAGGGCAGTTTTATTTGCTTTAATTCCACTCCCTTGGGGCTTTGTCAATCTATTTCAAATACAATCTAGCATCCTAAATTTGTTTTTTTTTAAGACGAAATCTCACTCTGTTACCCTGGGTAGCGTGTCATGGCATGGCATCAGAGCTCACAGCAACCTCATACTCTTGGGCTCAACTGATCCTCTTGCCTCAGCCTCCCCAGTAGCTGGGACTACAGGTGCCTGCCATCACGCTCAGCTAGTTTTTTCTATTTTTAGTAGAGATGGGGGTCTCACTCTTGCTCAGGCTGGTCTTGAACTCCTAGCTCAAGCTATCCATCCATCTTAGTCTCCCAGAGTACTAGGATTATAGGTGTGAGCCACCATGCTTGGCTAATTAGGTCATGTTTTTTTAGGAAGCCACAGAATTTGAGAAGTCCTTCCGATTGTCATTTAATTTATGCTAAAAGAAAACCCAAAGCTGAGTGATTAAATGAATCTTCTTATAATAGATTAGAACTCAGATCACCTGAATCAAGGTCAGTGCTATCCTTTCCACTCACAGTGACCTAGGTTTCTGAGCCAGAAGTTGGTGGTGAATAGTTAACCACAGAAGGAGATCCAAGTTCTTTTGGTCAGTGCTGAGCAAACAATCTGTATGGTCTCAGCTGCAGTAACGGGTATATGAGACTTTTAGGGGATTATAACATAGTGCAAACCCTAAATCATGCAAAAGTCTCCTCTGGGTTTTAGGAGTTGGTACATGTTGACAATGTCCTCAGTCACCCATGTGCAAAGCAGGACTGACCAGGTCTGGGTCTATAGGACTCTCACTCCTCACAGCCTTTAGAGTTAAGGAGGACTGTAGGACTCTTCTGCCTAAGACAACCCCAAGGGACTGCCAAGAGCCCCAATTGGCCCTTGTGGAAGCAGAGGTGGGGAATGTGTCTCCCTTGGTCAGGGCTGCAGGGGAATGCCATTGCTACTCTTATTGAATATGAAGGACCTCTGACTGAGAGAGGTCCTGTGCCTCCAATGATTACAACTTGGGAGATTCTTAGAGTCTTTCTAACCCTGCAGAGAGAGAGCTGATCCCTGCCTACCTCACATGGAAAGGGCATGTTTTTAACTGTGCATTCAAAATCTTTGTGGAAAACTCCAGACAAATCTCCCTGCCAGGAGGCCTGCCTTGATGATCACATACATACTCATGCCTCCTAAGGGAAGGCTTCTGGGGCAGGGCTGAAGAGCCGGCCCAGAGAGCTGAGGGTCTGCAGGGGCAGAATGCACCCTTGGAGCACTGAGTTCTGCCCCCCCACCCCCGTTTTGTCCTGTCTCTCTCTGTATTCTTCTTTTCTCTCTGTCAGGATGTTAGAAGGCTGCGGTATCTTCAGGGCTCTCTTGGTTCCCACCCCTTCCATTTATCTGCACCTGTTGACTCATCCCCGAGAGTGACATCAACTTCTAGTACAACCTGGCTGGCTAGCCTCTGTGCAGTTGGCCACAGCAGCAGGGCAGACCCATTCATCAGCCACACGTTGGAGAGAACCTGCCAGGTGTAGGCTGATGAAGGTGGCGCAAGGCGTGGAGTGTGAGTGGGAGACGTGCTTTTGCCATTCCCAGTGCGAAGTATTAGAAAGCCAGAGGTACTGAGAAACAGGCAAGGAATAAGAAACAATCTGAGCCAGTGGACACCACTGCAGTGCTTCACTGAAACTCTGTTCTGGCTTCTTCTTGACCCTTTCTCTGCATGGGTTCTAAGTACCAAGCACCATAAGCAGGTCTTGCTCTGCCAACACCTCTTAATGCTAAGTTTAGGGGGCAATGCAACATTCCCAGCAGAAAGGCACAGCATATATAGAGTTGCCTCCATCAGCTTTGTTTTTTAATCTGTCCTGGAGGCCAGACATGGTGGCTCACACCTGTAATCTTAGCACTCTGGGAGGTCCAGGCAGGTAAAATGCTTGAGCTCAGGAGTTTGAGACCAGCCTGAGCAAGTGGGAGACCCTATCTTTAAAAATAGCCAGGCACTGGGGCAGGTGTGGGTAGTCACAGCTGCTTGGGAGGCTGAGGCAAGAGGATTACTTGAGCCCAGTGGTTTGAAGTTGCTGTGAGCTATGATGCCATGACACTACCCAGGGCAACTGAGTGAGACTGTCTCCCCCCCCCAAAAAAAACTAAACTAAAAATCTGTCCTGTATGTCATATGTATGTGAGCATATGATAACTGCATAGAAAGACCCATTTTCCTCCAGAGTGACCACAAAAGGAAACTATAAATGGTGTACGTTTGGGGATATTAAGCATTCATGTGCTTTTCTAACGAATGGATCTGGGCTACAATTATCTCTTGGGCAGGGTGGAAGAAGGCCATTCTCCAAGCACATTGCAATATTTTAGGATATAATTGCAAGCTAAAATGAAATGTTTCTGTAATTAATATTAAACCCAAAGTCTGATTGTGCAAAGCGTTTCCTTTTGAGTCTGTTCCAGGTTCTTCATTCGCTGTGACTCTCTGGCCCTGAGACTCTTTCTCTCATCCTTCTTCCTCACTGAGCCTTAAAATGTGGGATATAGTGTATCCTGTATCCAGCAGTTATGGTTTGGAGGTAAAATTAAAAAATGAAACATGGCTTCTTTGAAACTCTGAGAAATCGAGTGTATTGATTTGTCTTTACCATGTGGCAAAAAGGCTTTTTGATTTATTTACCTTTTAAATTTTAAAATAAAGGTGACAACAAAAATGACAGTTTTGGTCCTATAAGATAATCTGGCCAAGGTGATTTTCCCTTCGTTTCTGGGCTGTGTAAGGATGATGGTCCGAAAGGAGCTGACACATGCCGGGGGCCTGCGGCCGAGGACAGGGCCATGTCAGGAGGGCAGGACAAGGGGCTATGCAGTTCTGAAGAGTAACTTATGGAGACACAAAGTCAGCAAGTCTAGAATGGCCCCCTGTTATTATAAATAAAGTTTTATTGAAATGCAGTCATTCCCATTCTTTTGTATATTGTCTTCAGCTGCTTTTGGCACTATGACAAAAGGGCTGAATCACTGTCACAGAAACCAGAGGACTAGAAAGTCTAAAATGTTTATTATCTGGCCCTTTACAGAAAAATGATGCCTATCCTTTGTCAAAAGTTGTACTAATAGAGTAACCGTTAGCCATGTGTATGTGTTCAAATGTAAATACCTTAATCTGTACTAGCCACCTGGCAGGTGCTTGTCAGCCAAGTGACTGACAGCTGCTATACTGGATAGTGTGAACGTAGAACATTTTCATCACTGTAGAAAGTTCTATTGAAACCTATGTATAACATAGGTTGAATGAATAACCTTTATGTTAATTAATAACATGTTGATTTTTTAATATGAACTCACAACCTAAATATATCAAGTTCTTTGCAATCATTGTTTTTAAACCGAAGATATTAATAATAATAACCTCAAGGAATGAGTTGAATTCATCACCTCTCTTTGGCCAATAGGGTATGCCTCAGTCCGTCTGTGAGTAATTGTCCATAGAGAATTTTCTCCAGAAAAATGATTTTCTTCTCATAGGTGAGTCAGAAAAGATAGGGATTCTAACAATTTCCACATATCTGACTCTCATATTCACAATTCCTTGGTAGCCTCTTTGTAGGATGTAGAGATATCTTGGACTTTGGACTTGACTTCTGGGTCTTGGAAGGAAGTTCCATCTCTCAGCATCACAAACCTAGGAACCCTTGGCTGCAGCCTTACAATGACAGCACCAAATTCTTCCGAAGGGAAGGTTGAAGAATATCATGGCTGCCCAGAATGAATGAGCTGCTTTCCAGAGGAAAGAGTTTGGGAGGTTTGGGGGAATTGCTGGTTCCAGTCTTGGCCAAAGTTTGGCTTTCTGCACCATGATATGTGATATATTGAGAGCTGGCAAAGGAGGGGGAGGGACCCGCAGATTCCCTTTGTGATTTGATTCCAGAATCATTTCTGTATTTCAGGCAGAGCAAAAGGCTGAGCTGCTGTAACAAAGAGACAGAATAGCACGGTCAGCGGCTTCAAAGACAAAGCAGCTTCTTTTGTATGACAGTCCAGGGCGAATGTTCCAGATGCAGGCTGCTCTTTTTCTTGATTATTTCAGGACATAGGTTCCTTCTAAGTCATTTCTCTGTCTTCTCCCACCTCCCTGTTCTATTGGAGAATTTTTACCTCCATGGTAGAAGCTGGTGATAGACATGTCCACGTTTTTACTTGCAAGAAGGGGAAAAAAGCACAGAGGGGCATGTCGGCTCCCTGAAGGCCTGGGCCACTTGTTGCTATGCTTATGAGCCCTTGCACTGGACAACCACACCAAACTGCAGGGGCCTCTGGGAAGCGTGCTCTGGACTCCTGCTCAGCAAGAAGTGAAAGTGGACTTTGGTAAACTGATGGCACATTCTGCTTTTCTCAATTCTTGGTATTTTTTACCTTTTGAACACAAAGACTCCATATCCACCAAAGAAAGTGTACTTTTCTCTTCTTTTCTCTCCCCTTTTTACCCCTCCTCTCTCTTTACCTTCCAATAAATAAACTCCTGAGAATGAAAGACAATTAATTTTTTTTTAACCTTTCAGTCAATGCTACAATTCCCCAAACATATAAACTGGGTTGAAATGATATTACTTTTCTGCAGAGAATAAACTTTATCTAACTGTCAGAATTTTGCAAAATGGGAGCTATTTAGTGTTTTCTTGGAGCAGGCAAGGTCTAGAACGCCGACCTCTCTCATCATATCTTCAACAGCCAGAAACATAGATATAAGTGGAATGTTCTCCAGGGGTGTGCAGGCCCCTGCGTCCTTATCCTTTGGTTCCCTTCCTTACGCTAGAGTAGCTCCAGGCCATGACAACCAGTGGGGATAATTGACATAAAAGCCTCAACCCCAAGTGCCCAAGCTTCCCCCCAAACAATTGCTGGATTGTTCAGGGACCTGTTGATGCAACAAACCTCGTGCTGAGAAGTTTGCCGGGTAATTAGCAAGCAGCGGCTGTCAAGTCCATCAAATGGTTTTGTGTGATGAAGTGAATAAGACAAAGCACTTTTTTTCTCCTTCACTGGCCAGGAAGACAGCAGTTTTCTGAAAGGAGCTGACACTTCTGTAAAGGGAACTAAGTGAATCTGGCTTCCATTTCACACTTATGCTTTCCAGAATGATATTGAATCTATGAGCCTCATCTCTGGAGCCTGGTTCCCTGGTACTAGGCTGGTAGGGGTGGCAAAGCCTTAAAGAAGCTCAGAGAAAGTCACAAAAGGCTGAGGGTACAAGTTCCATTTTTCTCTATGCCTGAAAAATAATTTCTAGAATATTCACCCCCAAAAGGAGAATGTTTTGCACTCCCTTGATACGAAAAGGAAGCTCGTTATGTGATTTTTTCCTTTCTTTCTTTCTTTCTTTTTTTTTATGAGCTAGACTCCAGCAACCTCTTGGGCTTGAGCAATCCTCTTGCCTCACCCTTCCAAGTAGCTAGGACCTACAAACATGTGCCACCATGCCCGGCTAGTTTTTCCATATTTAGTAGAGATGGGGTCTCATTCTTGCTCAGGCTGGTCTTAAACTCCTGAGCTCAAGCAATCTATCTCAGTCTCCCAGAGTTGCTAGGATGATAGGCGTGAGTCACCACACCCAGACCATTATGTGATAGTTTTAATCTTGACATTGGCTTTTTCTATTTGGGGAAATTTGAAATGATGTCAGGTCCCATTCTCAACCCCCACAGCCTGTTAGACACCAGGGTACACAGCGAGAGGTGAACAACTGGCAGGACAGGGAGGAAGCTTGGTCTGTGTTTCTAGCCCCTCCCATCACTCCCATCACTGCCTGAGTTCTTCCCCACCCCCATTACATCAGCAGCAGCATTAGATTCTTATAGGAGCATGAACCTTATTGTAAATTGCACGTGCAAGGGATTTAGGGTGGGAGCTGCTTATGAGACTCTAAGCCTCTAAGGCCTGATGATCTGAGGTGGAGTGCAATGTACTTGAATCATCCTAAAACCATCCCCTTGCTCCCTGCTCTGTGGAAAAACTGTCATCCGTGAAACTGGTCCCTGGTGTCAAAAGTGTTAGGGACCGCTGATGTCGGAAGAATACCATCCACTGCGAACATTGTATGTATACTATGATTAAAGTAAATGTAAAATTTGCATCATCTTTTACTTGCTTTTTTTTTTTTTTTAGACAAAGTGTCACTTTGTCACTCTCAGTAGAGTGCCATGGCATCATAATTCACAGCAACCTCAAATTCCTAGGCTTAGGCAATTTTCTTGCCTCAGCTTCCCAAGTAGTGGGACTACAGGTGCTCACCTCAATGCCCTCTTATTTTTTAGCGATGGGGTCTCACTATGTCTCTGGCTGAAGCTGGTCTTGAACTCATGAGCTCAGGTCACCACCTGCCTCGTGGTGGCCCATGCCTATAATCCTAGCATTCTTGTACTTGCTTTTAGTGTCACCTTTGAAGTACTCCCATTAGCCATCTGGTGACTGTAGCCAGTGATATTCAGCAATGAGGCATGTAGCACTTTTTCTAGGATGAGTTCGCAAACTTAATTGTCAGAACTCATATGACCACAGAGCTGATAGCCAATCCAGAAAGAGTTCCAAAACTGCTTTGAAGGCTGGACTGAACACTGGCACTGGTGTATAGCTTTCCAAGGGGAGTACTTCACGGGTGACTATAGTGATATTCATCAATGAGATGATTAGCACTTAGTCTATGATGAATTCATGAACTTATTTGTCTGACTTCATATTATTTCTTTACCTTTTTTTTTGCCATTGTATTTTCAGCTTATATAGAAAAGAAATTAATAGATACACAGAAAAGAATAAATATTTGTTCAGTGGATACATGAGCAAATGTATAAGTTTGGGAAGAAGTTCCTATAATGTCCTGGTGAATGCAATGGTTAACCTTATGTGTCAACTTGACCATGACACAAGGTACCCAGAGATTAAATATTTCATTACTCTGAGGGTATCTGTGCGGGCATTTTTGGATGAGATTAACATTTGGATCAGTGGATTTAGTAAAGCAGGTTGTCCTCCTCAATATGAGTGAGGCTCATGTAATCCATTAAAGGCCTCAGTGAAGCAGAAGGCAGGAAAGAGAGAATTTGTTTTCTCTGCTTGATGGTCTTGAATCAGAGCGTTGGTATCCTTTAGCCTTCAGTCCCAGTGTGGAACTTACCTCGCTGGTTCTCCTGGCTCTCCTGCCTTTGAACTCAGACCCTTTTTGTTGGTCTTACCTTACAGGTTCAAATATTTGAAGCTGCATTCTCTTGGGTTCCTTTGTACAGACAAAGGAGAAAACTTAAGGTATATTTCAGAGAAAAATAAAACATGAATATCCTGTGATGAAGAGGATTCTAGAATATGTGTGTATGCGTGGGTGTATGTGTGTATGTGAGATAAAAAAATCATGACAAGATCGGTTTGAAAGCATTGACAATGTGTTTAAGGGACAAGTTTGATAAGCTTGTGGTAGTTTTTTTTTAAAAAGACTACAAATTTCTATTTATTTATTTATTTCTCAAATTTCTTGACATGTTCCCATTGAGAGATAAAATCTATATTCTCTCTCCTATATTCTGAATGGCCTTGTTACTTTATTGCAGCCAATAGAATGGTGCATAACTTTCACACCTAGTTTGGAAAAGGTGATACTATTTTCTGCTTGTTCCCTGGGATATTCACAATTGAACTCTGAAGCGGCCATGCTGTGAGGGAGCCCAGGCCACATAGACGAGGTGTTAACTGAGTGCCAGCCTCAACCAGGAGGCCTCCAGGAGATTCCAGCTGTCACACCCTCCCTACCCCGACTATTTTTGCCACTGTTGCTTTTTCCTTGAACAAACATTGAGGCAAAGTAGGCAGAACAGACAGAAGGGTCCAGAAGAAGCCTCCACGTCAATTTTGTATACGGTGTATGTGCTTTCATTGAATTTAACCTGAAGCTTTTGATGTTATTGGCACTAACTAAAATTTGAGAATTGGCCCTTGCCTATAACTGTTATATCGCTCTATGCAGCTATGAAGAGAAAAGGAAGAGATAGAGAGGAGGTCTTGTCCCCAACTGGTTCAGACATAGCCATTTGGAGGCAACCCAACACAAACACAATGTCAACAAATCAGCGGCCACCTCAACAAAAGTTCCTTTATAAGAACCTAAGTTTCAGAGATGGGAATTCTGTTTTTGTGAATGCAGAGATAGGTATCAGTTTCCTAGCTAAGAATTTTCAAAAGGAATGTTTTCTGAATGGAGTGTAGACATCCTATTGGGTACTCGACAAGAGAAAGACATGGTACTGATCCATTAAAACTAGGATACTCTATTCAGGCCAAGTTAGGCCCATAAAACTACAGTAGGGGGATTGGTTACAGTCTCAAATCTGGGCAGGAACCAGCCAATAAGAGGCAGGAAATTCTGCAACAGAATCCACCATCTGAAGGATAAGCGTGATTCTCATTGGCATTGAGATGCCCTGCTGCCCAAAGAGCATTGAAGGATTTGGGGCTCACTGTATCTACTATGAGGTTTTCTCTTAGGATATAATTTATAGATTAATCTTTCTTTTAAAATAAATACATACAATGATCTCAATGAGGGGAGAAAGTCCTCCAACCCAGTAGGCTTCTTAAACGCTTCTTATGAATAGACTGTTTTTCTAATTTCTTCCCGAAGTTTGTGTATGATATATTATTACACCAGAAGGTGAAACCAGCCAAATGAGCCCTGGGAAAGAAGTAGTGTTCCAAAGTAAACATTGGAACTTGCTTAATACTACATGATCAGATATCTTGCAAATAAGACACACAATTAAAATATCATTGTAGATCAGACTGAGAGTTGCAGATTGTATGAGATAGTCCCACTATGCTGACGCAGAAATTCAATATACTTGTTGAGCTCCGAGAAGGGTTCTGGGAAAATAGAACTTTGAACTTGTATACGGAGGTGAGAATGATTAGGTAGAAACATGGCTGGAACCTAGTGTCCACAAAGGAACAAAAGCAGATCATAAATCTATAATGTAGAGCAAATGTTTAACAAACCATGATAGATGCATGACATTTGTGAATGTGAGGCAATTCTCAAATTTCAGTTGGCACGAGTCACAACCAAACTAACAGTTTAAATTCTTTTAAAGCACATGTGTATATATTTAAAAAAAGTATATTTAAAATAATCTTCTTATAGAAAGTATGTTTGAAGTCAAAGTGTTCTACTTACTTTAAACAGGAAAGTGCCACTAAATAAAATAATTAAGGGTGAGATTTTTTTTTTTTAAAACTCATTACAATGCATTTTTATCTTACAAAGTACATAATTTAAGGGATGCATCTAATAATTAAAAAAATACAGACACAAACATATCAAAGAGATGCATGAATGAATTTACCTTTTAGTAGCATCAGAAAAGTAAGTGAAGGGAGGTGAGTGGTGGGTAGTCCGTGGTCTCTGAAGTTTCAGACTGGGCTCCCTGAGATGTTTGTGGTCTTCCTATTGGACTGGCTGAGAGGCAAGGCTGAAGTCAGTCATAAAACTGGCCAGTGCCTCTTTTATTTTTTATTTTTTATTTTTTAAGTTTTTAAAAAGACTTTTATTTATTTTACTTTTTGTTATTGTTGCAGTTTGTCCAGGGCTGGGTTTGAACCCACTACCCTTGGTATTTGGGGCTGGCACACTTCTCACTGAGCAGAAAGACCAGCTGATCCGCTGAACTTGTGGAGTATCAGAAAAAGGGAAAAGGGCTGGCCTGATGAGTTTCATAGACATCTCATTTATTTGGCTACCACTGCAGATACCAACCCAACCAGTACTTCAGAATCAATGGAATAATCTTCCAAGTGACTGTTCTGAAGAGTAATGGAATGTAAGCCAAGTCCTAGGAAATGGAGACAGGGTCTTTACCAACTCAACTGCTTAAATCATGAATGAAACCTCTGTGGCTCTTTTAATAATGTAAAAACACAAAGAAAGCTACCCACTTAACTGTATTCTCCATGTAAATATTTATTTTAATAATTCAGAAGATCCCTCAAGAATTTGTCCTTTTTCCTGAACTTGGAGCATGTCTGGATAAACAGATATTAATGGCATCTTCAGGCCTACTTTTTAGTTTCAACCTGAGGAGGAAACTGAGTAGGCTTTGGGTGGGAACTGGCAAGACTCCTGAATGCGACCTTGCTCCGTGGACATGGAATTGTGTGTTCTCTCCTACTTGTTTGTAAATATGGTCCCCCCAACTGCTTTTCTCAGGTTGTTCAGAAACAAAGCTTACTTTCCCATTAAAAAACAAATAAGCAAAGGACAGAAAAATAGAAACTATAAGCCAAGAGCCAATAAAATGAATTCCAAGGGAGCACCCCATATTGCATAGCTTGGAATAAGTCATTTCCAGGAATCGCGAACTTTTTTTTAACAGAAAAGCTTTTTATATTGTGGTATTATTTTATTTCAATGAGGCAGCTTAGACAACTTGGGATATACATTTAGAAAGAAAGTGAAGAAGACTTGACCTTCTGTCCTTCATTTACTTCTTTAGTAAATGAAGATTGTTATACACAAAAAGACTCAAAGATTTCTCTAGAAAACACAGTCCAATTTTTTTTAATTGTTTTTCTTCTTTTGTGCTAGGAGAAGTTTAATATAACGCCCTTCTTTTATGGGTAATGATCACCTTTGTACTTTGCTTAATGTAGAGCAGGCCCTTCTCTCTGACACTGTTCACAGTTACATATTTGAAGGGGTTTTAAGGGGATGTTATGTCTTTTTCTCCTCTAACGTCTTACAAGTACAAGTTAACTGACAATTTTCTAGTGAAATTGTAGACTTTGGTCTTCGAGGATCAAAGACTGAAATGCAGCTAATTTCCGACAGTGATTCCACAGCTTGGGGAGTTAACCTAAGCAGGAGAAGGCTCCCCCTTGGCATTTATTGAACTAATTAAAAATAAAAAACAGGGTGGTACCCATGGCTCCAGGAGTGGAGTGCTGGCCTCATATACTGGGGGTGGTGGGTTTAAGCCCAAAAAAAAATAAAAAAATAAAAAAAAAAAAACATAGCTCTCAATGAAAGATATATTTTAGAGAATGATACTAATGAGGATTTTTTTTTTTTTTTTTTTTTGCCTTGGAAAAAGGTAAACTTATCCTTTTCAGTTGATTTTGTTAATTGCTTTTTTTTTTTTTTAACTTTTACTATGCTGAAATAATTCATTGTTTAAGACTTACTTATATAGAATCACATTCATATTCTTATTTAACTTCTTAGTTCAGATTGTGGATTTTTTTTTTTTTTTAAATTTTCATTTTCCTACATACC
>CAUYPK010124006.1:0-22885 GCA_963574355.1 Loris lydekkerianus | reverse complement strand
CTTGCCAGTTTTCCACTGTTTTTGTCTTCCTCCTGGGGTCCAGAAGTCCCTTGCTGGCTCTCTGTGTCCTCAAAGGGATGATTGTAGGCAGATCCCACCGGCAAGAGATGTCTGGAGTCTTGTCTCCCCAGATTCGCCAGGACCAGTTACAGGGAAGCTGTTACTCAGCCGCCATCTTTAATCCCTCTGGGGACTTTTTAATACAAGCCATTTGCATTGGAGTTAGGTGATATCTCATGGTGGTTTTGATTTTTATTTCTCTAATGATTAGAGATGCTGAGCATTTTTTCATGAGTTTTCTGGCCATTAGTATATCTTCATTTGAAAAGTTTCTATCATGTCCTTTGCCCACTTTGTAATGGGATTGTCTGGTTATTTTTGCTCATCTCAGAGGTCCTACTTAGGTGGGGCACAGAGACATCCTCAGTGATGCTGCACAGTGACCATAGGCTCTCTGCTCTCAGAACAGTAATACCACAAAAATATCTGTCACTATTGTTTTAGGTAAAATCTCCTTGATAAAGAAAGGCTAGGGGTGAATCTTGTAGAATGAGCCAACAAGTTATGAACAAAAGGGATGGACATGTGAGTGTTTTGTGTTTGTCTGTGTGCTGGAAGGCCTGCTAGCATCAGGTGGTCCTGATAAATGCCCCATCATGAATTGGCCTTGGTGAAATTAAAAGTCCTATTTATGTAAGAGCTCTGGCAGAAGTTGATTAATTGCAGTGATGACATTTAAAATGCTATCCTTTAATAAGGAAAAAATTCTTGTGATTAGAAGTCAGCTACTGTAAATTATTGTTGCCAGCAGCATTATCTCCAAAATGACATTCACTTTCACATTTGTCCCTGGCATTTACTGTGAGCCTCTGAAAAATATTTTCCTTTCAGTTGATTAGTCTAATACAAGGTTTATTCTTATGAGACATAGCCTCATAAATATCTGGGTGCCAATTTTCCTAGATGTTATATAAAATGTGACATAAAATACATGAACCATTACCACTTAAATAGGAGGATGGTAAATGAGTCTAAATTAAAGTTGGGGAGTTTAAGGTTTGATTAAGAAAAAACTTTTTTTTTTTTTTGATTCAGATATCATGTAACCCAGATTTATATAAGAAGCATTGGAAACCAGCGCCAATAAACCTTCAAGCTAAAATGTGGTTAAGTAAAAATTGGCAAGAAAGAGAAACATTTATCCCATTCTACTAGGGCCCAAGAATGTGACACTGGGAAGCTTGGATATTGTGAGTTACTGAAAGAAACACTGTCTGTGTTAAAAAAAAAAAAAAAAAAAAAAAAAAAAAAAAAAAAGAGTTATATACTTTAGCTTAGAAAATGTACTTTTAAAAGCCTTCCAGTTTGTTATATCTAATTCCATAGTGCCCCCAAATCTTAATAATAACTTCCCAGATATATCTATTTTAGAAAGAGAATCCAAAGATAATAAAGAAGAGACTACAATTTAATGAGTTGTTTTCTGGGTTACATAATAATCTCCAGGAGTTGTAGCTGGGAAATACCATGAAGCTAATGACTAGCATGACACAGGGTCAATGCACAATATTCTTTAGGAGCTTTATGAACTTTCCTAACTTCTTTTAGTTTTTCAGGTCTGAAATTAACATGTAGGAAAGATGGGCAAGGGAAGGTTGTGGTTGGAAAGTGAAACAATCCTGCTAAATGGTAAAGACACAAAAAATGAGAAAGAAAAGGGGCCAGGCATGGTGTTTCATGCCTATAATCCCAGGATGTTGGGAAGGCCAGGGTGGGAGGAATTTCTTGAGGCCAGAAGTTTGAAGCTGCCGTGAGCTACACAATTGATCCTACCACTGTGCTCCAGCCTGTGAGACCCCTTTAAAAAAAAAAAAAAAAGAAAGAAAGAAAAAAAAGAAAAGAAAAAGAAATAAGAAGGAAAAAAAAAAAAAAAAGACAGAGAGAGAGAGAGAGAAAAAATTGAATGTTGCTCAACTTTCTGGTCTTTGGTGATCCCCAAATCCTATATCTTTGTCAATAGTCTTATGTGAGATGAGTAGCCTTCACCCTTGGCTGAACAATAGAAACACCTTGGAGAGGGCTATTAAAAATCCCCATGTCTAGACCATATCCTAGACTAACTACATGTGACTCTTTGGGCATGGAACCTAGGCATTAAAAATATGTTAAAACTCTCCAGGTGATTCCAATATGCAGCCAAGGCTAGAAAACACTGTGCTAACCTATGGATATAAGTTCATCGATATCAGATTTCTCTCCACCTACATTGTCCTCTCCCTTTCTACCACTATTTTCTTCATTCAGCATAGTGCTCACATAAGACAGCCTCACAACTCAGATTGTGATAAATGGAAGGGCACTTAGTGTGTTAGTGAATGAATATGTCACTGTAGGGGTTAGTAAACGATAGCCTGTGGACCAATTTGGGACTATCAATGTTTTTATATGGCTCATGAACTAAGAATAGTTTTTACATTTTTAAGTGGTTGAAAAAATAAAAATAATAATAATATTTTGTGACACATGAACATTATATAAAATTCAAATTTCAGTGCTCATAAATAAAATTTTATTAGAATGCAGGCATGCACATTCATTTATATATTGTCTATACTGCTCCAATAGAGTTGAATAATTGAGACAGAGACCATATGGCCCACAAAGCAAAAATGTCAACTATCTTTACATTTACATAAAAGGTTTATTGACGTCTATGTGTGTATGACCCTGCATACCACTACATATACACACATATACATGTTTCCATTTTAAAACCAAATCCTTTAGAGAGGCTAACACATCCCAAAGAAATGAATTTCGGGTATTTTGTGTGTGTGTATGTATGTATGTATGTGTCTGTATATGTCTTAGGTCTAGGTGAACTGTCAGGGGAGTTCTTGAAAGCAGAATTAGGGAAACAGAGAGATTAGGAAGACATGGAAATTCATCAGGCAGCTTTTCTCATTGCAATGTACTCTTAAGCCGCTGGCCCTCTACTGCCTAATTTCACATATCTTCTGTCCTTTTTATCCTTTTCGGAGAGGGGACAAAGTGGTGGGTGCTTAATGAAATAGTGTTGAATGAATCTTAGCATTGATTATATAAATAACCTTTATATAATAAATTTTATAATTTGACTTAATAAAACAAAAGATGATTTTGTTTGGAAGTTTTAAAATGTTTAATTTTTCCTTAATGAATCTGTTTCTTTAAGAAGATTCCCTCTACAATGGAGGAGACAGTTGCCATGAGGGAAGGTCTCTGGTTGGGCACGAAGAAAGAGAATTTAAGAACAGATAGTACTGTCAGTGTGATAATATTTTTTGGTCCTTTAGAATAACAATAAAATTCTGAGTCTTATTTCTAAATAATGACAAGAAGTCATTTGGCCAATAGAGGTTAGCAGCCATGAAAAACCTTGGGTCAACTACAAGTCAAGGGCAAGAAGAAAGCTAACAGCCTCCCTCTATATACACAAAGAAAAGCAAGTGTTTGCTACAACTCAGCTTTCAGTAACTAAACGGAACAAGTACTTACTCTGTACTTAGTATTTCAGATTCGCTAAACTCTTGTTCTTCCTGGGATGTCATGCTGCATATAAGAAGAAAGTTATCAAGGTATCCAAATCTATCCACATTCTGGTCCAATTTATCTCTCCATCTCAATTCTTATATACCACACTTCAAATTTTACACTCTTAAAAACCCTGAATAGTTTGTTTTCCAGTATACACAAGGTTGCTTTATTCTTTTATACTTTTAATTTCCTTTGTCTAGAATGTTCTTACTATCTTTCTTCATCTGGCCAAGTCCTCCTCATTCCTTCAGAGCTTCTTAAAGGTCATCTCCATGAAGATTCCCTGAATCCTCTAGAAGAGTAGATGTCTGTCTTTGTTTCGCCACAGCATCCACACAAAACATATATGTGTGTGTGTGTGTGTGTGTGTGTGTGTGTGTGTATTTATTGTACTGATGCAGGGTCTAGACAGGGACCCCCCATTTTCCAGGCTTAAGCAAATAGAGCTTTTTTCGCCAAACCTCACTTTCTGAATATGAGCAAAATAGGAAAAAAGCAGTTTGGCTAGTATTTCATATAGAAATAGTTAGGCCATTCCTGAAGTGGAAAGTATACATCCTGCTGCTTGGCCCAAAGGTAGAGGGACTGCATTCATTTGTTAATACACTCATTCCCTAATCAACATTGGGAAGCTATTTTCTGTCTGCCAGCTCCTGGGTAAGTGTGATTTTTACTCCCAAGACCTCCCTGTTTACAAATTGTATATAATCAATTTGGGTCTCCCACTTGGTTTCCCACTTGGGTCTCCCCCTCTCCTTTGCTGGAGTTCTGTTGCCCTTTATTCTTTCTGTATTCCTTTCTGCCTAATAAATTCTGTACTGTCACTGATCTATGAGGTTTGTGAATTCATTTTTCAAATCTCTGAGATTAAGGACTCCCTGCTGAAAGAAATTCCACCAAAAATATTATCATATTGTATTCAAATTATTTGGTTATTCCAGTCTTCCTGCTAAATTGGATGTTTACAAAGGGGTGAAACAATATCATTGCCTAAGAACTTCCAGATTGACCATTTGGTTTTATGTATGTTGAACCATCTTGCATCCCTGGTATGAAGCCCATTTGGTTCTAGTGGATGTTCTGTTGAATTTAATTTGATATAGTAAGTACTAGATCAAAAATGCTGGCAGGTCTGTGTGTTGAATTTATTTGTATAAATAAAATACTTAGGTTAGCAAGTCATGTAGCTCTACCCAACGATTTGCAGAAGAAAGGCCATCTATTGTATCTTGGCTAGGTTGAGAATGGAACACATCACATTAGGTAGCAATGAGTAAAAGAAACATTTACTATATTGGAGGAAGGAAATGTGTAGACTTAGCTCATAGAAATAGATTATGCCAAGGCAGTGAATCCACAGGAAACAAGTGAAGGAACAGACAAAACAGCAAGGAGGTGTCTTTAGACTTATAATCAGTTCACCACAACACTGAGGCAAGTCAAAAATCCAGTTGTAGTTCAACAAAAGTATAGAGTCAAGGGTGTGACTGAAATACTCAGATTGATGACATTATAATGAGGAAAGTCACATGCATATAAGGTAAACAGAAATCAGGGCAAGTGGTGGTCTGACAAACTATACTTTTAAAGGAGGTCTGAGAGCAGTTTGGGAGGGGTGTTGTTGCAGACTCTGTCAGTATCCCTGCCTATTTCCCCTCAGCATTCATCTCTACCCACAGACCCTTGTTTACTGGGAACACCCACAACTCCCCCCTGTCTAAGGAATTTTTTGGATCACAGGTGCATGAAGCTCCTGTGAATATACCAAGTCAGAAAGGCCTGGGAGTTTATGCCCCAGAAGCAGCTGTCAACCAATGATGAACATGGATCTTCTATAAAAATATCCCAGATTCCTCATTTTTGGACTGGATAATTCTGAGGTGTGTTCTACACAGTTTCCTAGCACTGTCCATTGAGACCAAGCTCTAGCTGTCTGCAGTAGCAACTGCCTTAATGATACACTCTTTTTGCCTTCTTTCCTTTCCCCCACTCACTTCCCCACTCTCCTGTATCTGCTCCCCTAGACTAGATTCAAAACAAATTACTTTTTCTTGAATCCTTATTTCAGGGTTTTCTTCTAAAGGAACCCAAGTCAAGTGTATATAGATGCATTATGGTGGGTACTGGATGAGTTTTTAAAAGGATGGTTATTAATAGATTTATTAATAGATTGACTTATTAATAGAAGTTTCTAGATAAGGAAGTTTTTTGAAACTCCAGACCTTGTCTATCCTCCACAGATAAGGTCACAGTCCGACTAAATTAAGTACTCTGGTGAATCCATGTTTCTCACCTGTTCTATAATGTGTCTGTTGCTTAATGGAAGATTCACTTATCTTGGGCCACTATGGTTTTTTGAATTGCTTTAGTTTGTTAACAACTATGGCAGCATGTGGCTTTGATTGCCTACTCCTTGTTGCCTCTATGGAGGGCTGAGCTTACTCAAAAGAGGTTAAAATAGAAGAAAAGGAATTAGCAGCACTGAACAAAGGAAGTTAAGGCACAGGAAAAGGGTGACAATTTTCTTTCAGAGGAAACTTTTTATGGCCTTTATCTTCTTGAGTCATGAAACTATCATTCATGGAAAATATTATGGAATAAAATTTACATCCTTTCCGAGATTATACTACGAGTGAGAACTTTTTTTTAAAGCTTGATAAGGAAAAGAGTTTGCTAACAGCTTTAGCAACAAGTTATATACTGCTTTATCTAATACACAAAACAAACCAGTATTGACTTTGTGGATGTGGTCCTGACTCAGAGCTAAAACACTTCCATTTTTCTACATTCAAAAGATCTGTAAGAGGCTGCTGCCAAATTGGCATCTTTATTGCAAAGATGTCAATGAAAATTACATTCAGAGTAGGGAATTTTATTTCTAATGGAAAACAGAGAAAAAAGGAGGTATCTTTTAGTGATGAAATGTGTTTAATAAACTTACTTTGCAAAAATAATAGATATGAGAAAAGAATGATATTTTTTGTCATCATGGTACCAAAAACACCAAAAATCCCATATTTCCTAGTGGGAAGAGGGGGCAAGAAAGAGAGAGGAGAGATAGAGAGAGAGAGAGAAAGGGAGCTCTTGAAATGAAGACAAGAACTAGCTAAGGGCTGGCTTGAATGGTGTTGTCTCTGTTGTTGCATCAGAGCCAAGTACAACATCTTGTGAAGCTTCAAAGAAATTGACAATCAGCCTCAGGTCTCTTGGATAGCAATTAAGAATAACCAGATAAATAAATAAATAAATAGGACATAATCAAGCTAACAAGCTTCTGCTTAGCTAAGGGTACAACAGCTAACACAAACAATCTTCAGAATGTGAGATGATATTTGCCTGCTATGAATCTAACAAAGGGCTGATAAATAAAGTGTACAGAGAAGTTAAACTAATCAACAAGAAAAGAGCAAACAATCTCATTTACAAGTGAGCAAAAGACATGAACAGAACCTTCTCTGAAGAAGACAAATGGCCAGCAAACACATGAAAAATGCCCATCATCCCTAGTCATCAGAGAAATGCAAGTCAAAACCACCCTGAGATATCACCTAACCCCACTGAGAAGAGCCCACATCACAAAGTCTCAAAGCTTCAGATGCTGGCATGGATATGGAGAGAAAGGAACACCGTTACACTGCTGGTGGGAATGCAAACTAATGAAACCCTCATGGAAAGAAATATGGAGAATCCTCAAAGAGCTAAAAGTAGACCTCCCATCTATTTGATCCTTCAATCCCATTACTAAGTATCTATCCAGAAGAAAAATAAAACTTATTTTATCATAAAGACATTTGCACCCAAATGTTTATAACAGGGTAATTCACAATCACAAAGATGTGGAAACGACCCAAGTGATCAGCAGCCCATGAATGGATTAATAAACTGTGCCATATGTATACCAAGGGGAACTATTCAGCCACAAAAAGATGGAGACTTTATACCTTTTGTAGGTACTTTCCTGGATAAAGTTGGAGAACATTCTCCTAAGTAAAGTATCTCCAGAATGGAAAAGCTTGCATTGCATGTACTCAATACTAAGTTGAAACTAGTACATCAACAACTACAGGCCCACATGAGAGAAAAACACAATTAAATACAAGAATGGAGAAGGGGAACGGGTACCATGTAGGGGCATATGGCACACCTCCTGGGTGAAGGACTAACTACAATTTGGACTTTACCTTACAAACACAAACAATGCAACCTAATTGTATGTATCCTCATATTAATTTGAAATTCTAAAATGGATAAAACCGGTGTGGCGCTGGGGTAAGGAAGAGAGAAAAATGATGAGAACCTAGGTGGCTCTGAGAATGAACAAAGTCACATAGTAAAAGTCTTGCTATATCCTTCAATCACATGATCGAGATCATTCCGTTTCTACTGAAGAGAATAAATTTTAGGTTCAAAGTTCTATATTTCCTCTGTTTTTTTTCAGGGAATATTGTTGGTATCTCACTAAGATCCCTTTTATCAGACTCAGTGCCTGTAGCTCAGCAGCTAAGGGGCCAGCAACATACACAGGAGCTGGCCCAGGCCTGCCAAACAATGACAACAACCAAAAAATACCTGGGCATTGTGGTGGGCACCTGTAGTCCCAGCTGCTTGGGAGGCTGAGGCAAGAGAATCGCTTAAGTCCAAGAGTTTGAGGTTGCTATGAGCTGTGACGCCAGGCACTCTACCAAGGAGGGTGATAAAGTGAGACTCTGTCTCTACCAAAAAAAAAAAAAAAAAAGAAAGAAAAGAAATAAAAGAAAAGAAAAGAAAGAAAGACAGAAAGAAAGAAAGAAACTTGCCTAAGACCCTAAGACCGGGTGGTGCCTGTGGCTCAGTGGGTAGGGTGCTGGGCCCCATAAACCAAGGTTGGCAGGTTCCAACCCCGCCCCAGCCAAACTGCAACAAAAAATAACCTGGCGTTATGGGCACCTGTAGTCCCAGCTACTTGGGAGGCTGAGGCAAGAGAATCGCCTAAGCCCAGGAGTTGGAGGTTGCTGTGAGCTGTGATGCCACAGCACTCTACCAAGGGTGACATAGTGAGACTCTGTCTCACAAAACAAACAAACAAACAAACAAAGATTTCATTTACCAGCTCTGGATGCCCCTCCCTAGGTTCTGAGTGCTTTTCTGCTAATGGCTCACATCTGCCACCTTGGGAGATTTGCCCTTTGGCACGGGAGCTAAAGGCCTAGCAATTCCCTGGAATTTGTCCGCTTCCCCTTTTCCCCATAGTAAAATTGTCAGATAAAATACAAAACTCCCAGTTAAATCTGAATTCCAGATAAACAATCAATAATTTTTAAGTATAAGAACCAAACATTGCATGAAACATACTAAAAAAACATTGTTTATCTCACTGAAATTTACTGGGTATCCTGCATCTTTCTTTACTAAGTCTGGAGACCCTATACAAGGAATATGTTGTAAATAATTAACTGGTGTAGGAGTTCCACAGTCCAGCACCTTACAATGGAAAAGTCTCAGGGATATAATTTGGGCTAAGGAGGCTCCTGCAGTATCAGGCTGAGTACTCAGAGTTCACCTGCCATGGCACCAATGCTTAGCTTATTATCCTACTCTGTTCTGGCTCTGCTACTCCCTTACTGGTTTCTCTTGGAATAACACGATTAATAAACCACTTGCCTATGAATCCTTGCTTGAGAGTCAGTTTCTGGGAGAGCATGGCTTAAGATAGTGATGTCACAAATCATACCACAGCAACAACTCATCACAACTTAGTAGTGATTAAGAATCACTGCCTTGCATAGCATTCTGTTATTTGACTATAGTTCACATTTATAGTCTTTAAAAAAAATCTCCTTTTCTCCTATGTCAAGTCCCTAGCAACCAGTGAACAGACATTGGACGTGCTCTTCTGAGAGGCTGCTGGGCTTTTCCTAACCCATTCATACTTTCCCCTCCTTTGAAACTACTGAAAAGAAATAAAGCCTAGCAGACGTGATAAAACATCATTTCTACTCTCATATGATATGAGTTTTTAAAAGGAAAGCCCAAGCCCAGCTGCTCCCGGAAAGGACCAATGAGCCCTTAAAAAAATGCATTGTACAGGAGAAAAGGGAATAATTGCTAAGCTGGGCAATAGACCAAAGAAACTAGGATCTTACAATCTCTTTAGATGATTAGAATTAAAAGATGGGCTACATCCTGCCCCAAATTTCTAAGGGCTCATTTTGGGATAATGGAATTCATTTCACTGTGACAGTCCATTAATGAGTCAACACTGTGATAAATACATGTTCCAGGAAAAGGAGATTTTGCTCTACTGATCTCCCAAGCATCTTTATTCTCTTTCTTAATGGGAAAACATTGTTATTGGCATGCATAAGCCAAAACATCCTTGACTTCTATATTCTGATTATCTCTAAACCGTTTCAGGTATTTACAATTTAAAGTCTACTAAGGGACTTTCTTCTACATTACAACAAAATCCTGGGTCAACATGCCAGTATTTGGTGAAACATGTCCATATGGCTTTACAGCTTTATGGTTATTTTATACCTAGCAGTAGATGAGACACAGGGAGTAAACCCAAGCAGACAGAGTCAATAATGGCACAAAGACTATGCTACTGGAAAACATGTATTGTACTCTTGTTGAGTAACTGTAAATAAAATAACTTAAACTGTCATGATTTAATGCTGTTTGTTAGGCTAGAAGCCTTTTTATAAGACAAGAAACTCTGTCTTCTCTTCATATGTATTGCCTCTCTTAAATGCTACTCTGAAGTATAATCCAAGATGGTTTACCAACAGAGACCTCAGGAGGCTGAGCAAAAAGATAACA
Organism: Loris lydekkerianus; assembly: GCA_963574355.1. Taxonomy (NCBI): domain Eukaryota; kingdom Metazoa; phylum Chordata; class Mammalia; order Primates; family Lorisidae; genus Loris; species Loris lydekkerianus. The sequence continues at coordinate 12,508 of CAUYPK010124006.1, read as the reverse complement.
CCAAATTAGCTGCTTTTCATCTCAAAATAATTTTGATCACTATTATCCTAGAGTCAGGAGTCCAACAATCAAAAAAAAAAAAAAAATGCTAAGATTCTTATAGAAAGTTTTTCTGGGGCATGTAAAGACAAATAAAACTATTTTAAGGACAAAGACAACTCTGGCTTAATTCTTTTTTAATTACTAAAGGAATATACTTGCATTCTTGAAAATTAGGAAAATACTGAATACAGTGATGATATTTTGATAGTGGTTATAGATAATTTATTTTATGCTTTCCTATAATTTTTTTTCTGTACAATTTTACATGAAGTGACTTGCTTGCAGGAATGCTATAGGAAAAAGAGAAATAGGTATGGAGAGTCACCATAAAAATAACCTAAACATCAAGGTGACCCCTCTAGGGATTTATTATTCTTTTTTTGGTTTATATTAAAAAAATTGTAGGGCAGAATTCAATTCTGCTTGAAGAACTTAAGGAGAAAAGAAAATCTAGTAGGTGCTGTGGCTCCCGCCTGTAATCCTACCACTCTGAGAGGCTGAGGTGGGTGGATTGCTTGAGCTCACAAGTTCAAGACCAGCCTGAGCAAAAACGAGACCCCATCTCTACTAAAAATAGAAAAACTGAGGCAAGAGGATCACTTTAGCCCAAGAGTTGGAGGTTGCTGTGAGCTATGATGTCACAGCACTCTACCCAGGGTGACAGCTTGAAACTCTGTCTCTAAATAAATAAATAAATAAATAAATAAAAATAAAAGAAAGAAAGTCTGCCAGTTTTACTGCCTGGCTTAGCAGAATTACTACTGCTCCAAGAAAACAAAAGGGAGCTGGCAGTTGGACAAACCAGTGAAACACAATTTTTGATCTTTATTTTTTCATTGCTAGCTTTGATAATACACTAATAATAACAATCAACCTTGACCATGCCCCAAAGGGATAAAGAAAATCAATTCTAATATGAAATGATTTATGCTCTTGTCCTTTTTATTTCTCCTTACGTCTCTTGACAAGTAATACTACTATACATAGGGCATTCTCACTTGGCCCCAGTGATAATCAGTTAGATGAGGTAAAACTAGAAGAAAATGAAATTTATGAAAAATTACCTGATCAAATTAGAATGATAAAATTATTAATATTATTTTTAAAAGCTGCATCTCAGGATACAAAATCAAAGCCCCGAATCAAAAGCCTTCATATATGCCAATAACAGTCAAGCTAAGAATAAAATAAAAGACTCCATAACTTTTATAGTAGCTACAAAGAAGACAAAATATCTGGGAATATATTTAATAATGGACATGAAAGATCTCTATGAAGAGAACTATGAAACCCTGAGAAAAGAAATAGCACAAGATATTAACAAATGGATGAATATACCACGTTCATGGCTGGGAAGAATCAACATCGTTAAAATATCCATACCCCCAAAGCAATCTCAGATTTAATGCAATCCCCATCAAAGCACCAATGTTATATACTTTGAAGATCTTGAAAAAATAGTACTTCATTTCATACAGAACCAGAACAAACCCTGAATAGCCAATACAATTCTTAGAAAGAAAAACAAATCTGGAGGCATCATGTCACCAGACTTCAGGTTATACTACAAGTCTATAGTGACCAAAAATCATGGTACTAGCACAAAAATAGAGAAATAGATCTACGCAATAGAATAGAGCAGTGGTTCTCAACCTTCCTAATGCCACGATGCATTTTCATTGTTACAAAGGGGTTGCGACCTACAGGTTGAGAACTGCTGGAATAGAGAATCTAGAGATAAACCCAGTCACATATCATTATTTGATCTTTGATAAACCAAACAAAAGCATGCACAGGGGAAAAGAATCCCTATTTAATAAATGATGCTGGGTGAACTGGTTAGGCCCATGCAGAAGACTGAAACCAGACCCACACCTTTCACCATTGACAAAAATTGATCCTCTCTGGATAAAAGATTTAAATTTAAATCATGAAACAATATAAATTCTAGAAGAGATTGTTAAGAAAATGCTTGATGGTGCTGGTCTGGGAAAATACTTTATGAGGAAGACCTCCCTGGCAATTGGAGCAACACCAGAAATAAATAAACTGGATTTTATCAAGCTCAAAAGCTTCTGCACAGCTAAGGGTACCACAACCAAAGCAAACAGTCAGGCTTCAGAATGGGAGAATATTTTTGCATGGTTATGAAAAAAGACCTGATAACTAGAATATACAGAGAACTCAAATTAATCAACAAGAAAAGAACAAACAATGCCATTTAAAAGTGGGCAAGAGGCTTGAATAGAAACTACTCTGAAGAAGATAGATGAATGGCTAACAAACACATGAAAAAATTCTCATCATCTCTAATCATCAGAGAAATGCAAATCAAAACCACTCTGAGATATCACCTAACTCCAGTACAATTAGCTCACTTCACAAAGTCCCAAATCTGCAGATGCTGGTGTGGATGTGGAGAGAGGGGGAACACTTCTACACTGCTGGTGAGATTGCAAACTAATACAACCTTTATGGGAAGAAGTACATAGAATTATTAAAGAACTAAAAATTGACTTTCCATTTGATCCTGCAATCCCATTCCTAGGTTTCTACTCAGAAGAACAAAAAATCATTTTACCACAAAGACATTTGTACCAGAATATTTATGGCAGCTCATCTCACAATTGCCAACTTGTGGAAGCAACCCAAATGCCCATTAACCCAGGAATGGATTAACATACAGACAATTCTATGTCCACACGAAAGATCAAACACAAATGTAGTCTAGCAAGGGAGAAGAGAATGGAGAGGAAAGGGGGGTGGAGGGGAAGGTTGATTGGTGAGAAGAGGGTGGGTGATCGGCGGGATCTCATCTAATGTGCACAATGTGAGGGTGTTCAGCACACCCCCTGGGCCAAGGGCTCTTCTACAACTTGAACTTCCCCTTGGAAGTGAGAACAATGTAACCTAAAAATTTGTGCCCTCATATTAATTTGAAATAAAAAAAAAACAGATTATAATTGCAAAAAAAAAATTTATAAGCTGCAAGGAATATATATGACATTTAAAGGTTTCTTTTTCAGGAGCTTAACCAGAAAAAGATGAATAAGCCAATGAAATTAATTTGCTGGCCTTGTACATCTCCATTTGAACTGTTTCCTCAAGTACCAGAATGTAAAGTCTCCTTCCTGAAAGAGACACAGACAATTCCAATAGCTATAACTCCAAAAGGAGGGTAAGTGTGTTCCATTTTCAACTAAAAAATATCCTCCTGATTTTTCACACCAGGTATTAGGAGTCTCCAAGTGGTAATACTTTTATTTATTTACTTATTTATTTTTTAATTTCATGTTAATGTGAGGGTACAAACAACTAGGTTACAATATTTGCATTTGTTGGGTAGAGACCCTCTTGTAGTTGTATCCTGCACCCAGTTATGCCATATACCTTTCTTTACATTGTGGCCATTAAGTGGGAGCACACCCATTCCCCTCCCTCTTCTCCTCTCTCCCCTTCCTTGTTCCCGCTCTCCCCATCTAGAATTGAATTGAGTTTTTCTCTTATGTGGATGTATATTAGATAATCTAATGGGTTCATATTAGTATTGAGACATTGGATGTTTGCTTTTCCACTTTTGTGATACATTACTACACGTGGTAATACTTTACAGATACCTAGAACCCTCTTTTGGATGGGAATGTACCAACTTTATCCTCAGGCTATATCATTGTCCAGTCTGTATGTCTGTTACCTGTCTGAACCAGGGGCTGACTTCAAACTCCGAAAATTTTGGCTGTCTAAGTCCAAACTGTAGCTCCGTCCACTTTCAGTTTTTGGACCTATGATTTCTCCTCTGGTTGCCGATCTGAACTTGCTAAGAAGAAATCTGAAATTGTATACATAAATTTATATATGTAAGATAAAAAGAGAAAGCATTAAAAGATTGCAAGAATACAGTTTTTAACACTTTCAACAATAAAGGATGCTTCAGTAAAGGAGTCTTGGGATGGAGAAGTTCTTGGGAGTTCCAGGGCCTATGCAGTATAGTGTCAAGAGTAGTAATGGAGGAGGTTATGACCTTCTGCAAAGACTAATACCACTTGCTGGTAATGCAGGCCTCTGTCCCTGCTAAGCAAAAGACACCCAATTTGGGAACTCACCCCTGTGACCAGAAAATGGAGAAATATTCCCTGACCCTATTTACAGGGATACAGAGAATAGGGAGCTTGAACATACCTTACTTAGAGAGGGAAGTTAGGATAATCCTGTGGGACAAATTGAGGTAGCCTTTTATTAGACCGTAGCTCCATGCTAACAGTGACTGTGCCTCCCATGTCCTCTACCAGGTTCCCTGAGCCTAGAATGATGCCTGGCACATACTATAACTCACTCAACTCTTTTGGAGTGAATGACTAACCTCATGTGGTAGAAGCCATCTTGATATTGCCCATGACACTTCTCCCTGAGGTAATAAAATTTGAATAGTGCAGTGCCTCATGTTGGATGAAATCTGACTGATTTTTGCTAAATTGTTTGGAACTTATGCAAAATTAGCCTTTCTGGAACCTAGATTAAAGTTCTGACCTGGAATACTGAGTACCCAAACCGTGAGTGTTTCCAATCACTCTTTAATGTAAAAAACAAAACTGTATATACACCAGTGATGTCACTGGGGGAGAACAATTCATTTCCTTTATATTTGACAGTTTTCTAGAGGAAAAAATAGATTCTAAAGATACTGGCACAATCTTAATAGAATCTGCCAACTTGTCTCTATTTCAAAGACCACTGGAAGATAATCATTGCCAACGTGTCAGAAGCTTCAATCTACTGGAAAATTACATTTTTTTGTGAGACTAGAACATAATATACCATCAATCTACACTTCTCTGACAACCACCTCGTGCATGTTCCCCACCTCTGCACCTCTATTTAAGGTGTCTCCTCTGCCTGAAATCACTCTTCTTCCTCTGGCTATCCTGAACCTCACATATTTCAAGCTTCTCATCAAGTCCCACTTACAATTTTATGCCTTTCTGGATGGCTCCTGTCCCCAAGTAGCATTTATTATCTAACTGCTCATTTAATATTTAACCACTTATCACCTTATGACATCTCTTCTGGTTAATTAACATCCTGCTTTATTTTAGAAAGCCTTTCAGGTACTTCATAATGTCATCTTATATTTTCCTGAAATTCTTTTATATTTACTAACTTTTCAGGTATGTACCTATTCTCTCCAGCTCGATGTTATATTCCTTGAATATTGAAAATCATTAGATCCCAGCTTTCAGATCCAGCAGGGCTCAGCCTAGTGCTATGACAGTTTGAATGATCCAGGATTGGTAGAATTCATTGTGCTGGTGAGTTCGTTATTGTCCCCCAGCCCCAAGCATACTCTTCTGTAACCTACTCTGTGATACCTGAGCTGAGGTCTGCAAACTTTAGTTCCTAGAAGCATGTGTGGACTTGGAGTTATTTATTAAATCAAGACATCAATTGTTTTTGATGTGTCAGGCACCATGCATGATACTGCAATACAAAAGCAAAAAAGCCACTGGTTCAGCACTAAAGGAGTTTGCAATGAAATGTGTATGTGTGTATTGGGAGGAGTGGTGTGGAGTGGCACAGATTGCAATGTGATGCGCGATGCATAGGTGTAAGGCATTGTGGAAGCCCCGAGGAGTGATACATGGATTCAACATGGTAGAAAGGATCAATACATGGAATAGGATGCATACGACACTAGTCTAGGCTGTCTCGCCCATTCATGTCTGCTAATTAATGAAGACATGGTTTCTCATGAGAGATTTTAGGATTCACTCACACTCACAGGTGAGGACACTAACTCTAGACTTATTGTGGAGCCAGATAAAGGCTCAAACCCTCTCATGTTGCCTTCTGCTGAGAGAACAAAACAATGCTGCCTGGAAAGGACCATCAAGTGACTTGGTGCACATTAAAACTCTCCCTAAATTGGCCATAAAAACTGGCCAAAATAGCTGCCTGAGAAAGAAAAATCTGCAAAATGCAGGGCTATAAAGCTGCAGTTTGCCTTTTTGTCTTTGTAGCCTGTGTTCTGGGGGCCACTTTTCTCCCCTGATAGAACCTTCCTGCCCTTGGTGTCCAGGGCCATCTGGCATTGGGTTGCCTTATGTACCTTCCATGGCTACTCTCAATACTCAACACACACATTTGCTCACCGAATTGTTATTGGTAGCTATTGGGGTTGTCAAATGTTATATATTTTCCCTCAAGGAAATCTAAATTTTAAACAAGGAATATGATGCTTGAAGCTCAATTAATAAATTGTCAATTTGGATATTTTATATATCATCATACCTGTTGAAGAAGACAGGTACTGATATTCTACAACAAAAGGAATTTTCACTTCTTTATAGACAAGAATGGCCCTGACATAAAACCTTCTACTTATAAGTAATGGGGAAAAAAAATTATATATATATATACCAGATAGGTCAAATGAAAGAAAAACTCTAACTTGCTGAAGTCAGAGGGGATGTTCATTTCCATGTTGAAGGTCATTAAAAGTGCATTTCCTGAGGAGAATGATAAGTAAGTGTTACCTTCATTGAATCTCTGGCCTCCTCAGCATCACTGAAGTGAAATCAAATTTGAAACACCGAGGAGATTTTATTTTAAAGGTGTCTGGAATAACTGTCAAAAATTCTCCTGGAGAGGTTGTGTCTTACCCTTTTCTCTTGGGCCCATCATGGCTGGCCTTCTGCCCAGCAGAAGGTGAAGTGTCTGACTTTTCCACATCCTGACAGGTTTGCTCTTGGCTTTGTACTTCCTCAGCTCCTCATTAAAAACAATCAGAAGACAAATTTGCATACAAAATGGATAGAAGTGACAGTAAATTTCAATTCTACATTCACTTTCTTAGATCCTCTTAGGACCAAGAAGTTTGTAACAATTGGTAATGCTGTTTCCATCCTAACTTTTCCAGTCACACAATTTGTTGAGTATTCCACAGTTAACTGAGGACTAAGATCCAGAACTTGTCTACAGGAGGTTTGCTAAGATAAGCTTTCTAGGGATTACTGTAGTGGAAGAATAAATTCATCATCTATCCTTCAACTGATTTTTTAAAATTTTGTTAATTTCAGGTTAATTTGAGGGTACATAGAAATGGGTTACAATGTTTGCATTTGTTAGGTAGAGTCTCTCTTATAATTACATATTGCCCCCAAGAGGTGTGACATACACCCTAACATTGTGTCCATTAAGTGGGAGCACACCCATCCCCCTCCCTCCTGCCCTTCCTTCCACCTTTATTCCCCTTCCCCCCACCTTGAATTGATTTGAGTTTTCTCTTATGTGGGCATGTATTAGATCACCTACTGGCTTTATATTAGTATTGAATACATTGTATACTTGCTTCTCCACTCTTGTGATACTTTACTAAGAAGAATGTTTCAACTCCATATAGGTCAATACAAAAGATGTAAAGTCTTCATCTTTTTTAATAGTCAACCTTCCATTTGATCCTGCAATCCCATTGCTAGGTATCTACCCAGAAGGACAAAAAGCATTTTTGTCACATCAAAATCAATTGTCAATTTGGATATTTTATATATCATCATACCTGTTGAAAAGATGGAGATTTTACATCTTTTATGTTTACCTGGATGAAGTTGAAACACATTCTTCTTAGTAAAGTATCTCAAGAATGGAAAAATAATATCCAATGTATTCAATACTAATGTGAAACTAATATATAAATAATTATATACTCATATAAATGATAAAACAGAACAATAGTCTAGCAAAGGGAGGGGCAAGGAAGAAGGGGGAGGGGTAGGGGAGGGTAGTTGGAGGGAGGAGGGAGGGCATTTGTGGGATCTCACCTAATGTGCACAATGTAAGTGTATTCAGCACACCCCCTGGGTGAAAGGCTCTTCTACAACTTGAACTTTACCTTGGAAGTGAGAACATAATAACCTAAAAATTTATACCCTCGTATTAATTTGAAATAAGAAAAGAAACCCTGTAAAGAGATTTTCTGTAACAGAGAAAAATGTTACCCTAGTTTTTGTTTCCTGGGGTTAATTCATTTCCTTCCTCACAACCCTTTACTCTGGACTAATTTATAAATGCTTAATCAAATAATATCACTTTGAGTAAAAAGCTATCAATGAAAAAAAGGAAAGTTATAGAAGTGATATACCGGTTTCTGAATATATAAGTCAGACTTCATGGGAAAGCAGGCACTTATATGCATACCTTGTGACTTCACAAACAGTCTATGCTTCGAAGGTGCTGAGATTCGAGTGGAGGAAGAGGGCAAAGATGACTGCCTAATTATAACTCCACTCCATTCCCCTGTGGCATCATACCTGCTGTTACCTATCTGGAAAAGCCCTTCCTGGTTAGTGCCACATTCAGTAGTACTAGAATCAGTTCCAAGCTTCCTAGCTTTACCTTCCAGACTTAAAAACAAGGGCACTTACCTCCTGTGTAGAAAAGATAAGATGGCCTAAGAACAGGCCAAAAGATGCCTCTTCCATTTTTACTACACCATACATGAGAAACCTGCTCATAAACATACATTTCACTCAATATATAACCAATTATTAGCTGTTAGAGGGTATAGGGAAAAAAGTAGTCAATTAAATTATAGTTTGAATGCACTGAAAAGCATTCTCAAAATGGGGTTGTCATTTGCATTTGGTGCCAGTGAACAAATAACTGTTCTGTGCTACTTACTCAACTCAATCATTGTGATAACCAGAAACGCCCCCTTGCATTTCCAAATGCTTCTGTAAGGGGGCAGAATACACAATATCAATTCTTAGTAGGATTAGAAAAAGTACTATTTAAAAAAAACTGAAGTAAATACAGTTGAAAATCAAGGATTGCTTTCACATTGTGAATCATTCAATTCATCTGTTTTATGTAGCTTTTTTTTGAGACAGAGTCTCACTATATCACCCTCAGTAGAGTGCTATGGCATCACAGCTCACAGCAACCTCAAACTCTTGGGCTTAAGTGATTCTTTTGCCCCAGCCTCTCAAGTAGCTGGGACTACAGGTGCCTGCCACATGCCTGGCTATTTTTTTGGTTATAGTTGTCGTTGTTTGGCAGGACTGGGCTGGGTTCGAATCCACCAGCTCTGGCATATGTGGCTGGTGCCCTAGCCACTGAGCTACAGGCACTGAGCCATGTTTTATGTAGCTTTCTTTAATATTTATTAAAACATTGGAAGAACCATCTATGATGATGGTGACGATGATAAATGGTTTCTTTGAAAATCTTAGTGTGTTAGATGTATGGAAAATCATGATGAATTTTACTTTTTACTGACTTGCTCTTCCCTTGTATGAATTGCAGATTTAGATTTCATGCTACCAAGTTGTGAAAATGATCTAAGGGATTCAGAAAATTCAATTGTGCTCATTTGCTACATAATGCAGGGAAGTTATTTAGCCAGACAAAATGAAGATTAAAACAGTTTTGAAACCAAATAATTTCTTTAATTACCTGGATTTCTTCTTAAGATGGATTGTCGGATAACATCAGTGCCAAGAACATTGACTTGTTTGAAACGTTTTGCCTTTTCTTCAAAAAACCATTCACCAGTCATAATCCTTAGCTGCCTACTCAAGGGAAGAAGAAGAACTTTAAAATTCAATTATTTAGCCATATAATTAACTCTCAAAAATTTCTAATTAAGTAAAAGCAGCTGTTTATTTATAGAGTCCATCTCAATCTGTGGAGTATTTTCTGGTGATAATGACCATTATTAATTCAATATATACTATCTCCTAGGTATTTCCTACTTGTTCTTCATTCTTCATATACTTTTATCCATAGAACAACATTATGTAACATTATTATCCCATTTTATAGATAAGGAGACTGAGACTTAGAGTAATAAAATGATGGGCCTCATATGACACAGGTGGTGAATAGTATAGCCAGGATCACATCCTACTAAGTCTGGCCTAGGGCTCAAGTTTTTTTTTAATATAAAATAGTATAAATGTTTATTTTTTGTATGATTTACTTAGTTGTCCTGTTTTTACAATATAGACAAGTGTATTCTTTGAATGGCTTTAGTAAATATAAATTTAATCTTTCTACTTTGGGATGTAAATAGAGCTTAAAAATTATACACTCAACCCTCCCTGAATAGCTTTTATAATTGTTGAATTAATGTGGCTACTCCTCTTGCTCAGCCATTTGATGCAAATGCCAAAATACAAAAAGTTGTTTAGTAAGTACTACACAGGAAGGAAATGGCTTAACATTTTAGATAACTTCTTTAAAGTCAGAAAAATTAGTAGCATTTGATTGCACCTTCAAATGTTTATTTTTATTACATCATAGCTGTGTACATTAATGTGATCATGGGGCACCATACACTAGTTTCATAGACCATTTGACACATTTTCATCACTCTGGTTAACATCGCCTTCCTGGCATTTTCTTAGTTATTGTGCTAAGACATTTACATTCCACATAGTAAGTTTCACATATACCCTGTAAGATGCACCACAGGTGTAATCCCACAAACATTTTCTGTACACTGTATATAAATATACATCATAAGGGTGCAATTAGAGTTAACACAGAACATGTACAAAATGGACAAAGTTTAGGTTTAGACCAAAAACTTAGTGCAATCTTTTGAAAAATAAATTGATTAGATATTATTTTATCCTCTTACATGAATTTACATTTATACAAACTTTAATTAAATGTAATAGGTTGAGGTGCTAAGAATGTTTGCACTATCTACATTTAAAGTTACTACATTTGGAAGGCTATGTTACCATTGTGAAGAAAATGTGTCAAACAGTCTATGAAGCTAGTGTATGATGCCCCATGATCATATCAAAGTATGCAGCTATGATTTAATAAAAATAAATAAATAAATAAATAAATAAATAAATAAAGTTACTGCATTTCCTACAAGGACTCTATAGTTTATATGTAGTGTGTATATAAGTTCATATGAACATGCAAGATATAGGTAATAGAAATTAAGAGATCCAAAAGAGGATTCCATTATGCATTAAAGTATCTTCCTTTTGAAATGGGGCTCAAGTTCTTAACCACTGTGTTAATGGGTAAATGATTGTCAATGCAAGCAAAGGGCAACAACTGAAGATTTTGAATGAGAAAGGGGCCATGTTCAGACTCTATTTTAGAAAGATTCCCTGGTGTAACATGAACACTTGAGTAGAGTGCCAAAGGAATGGGTCAAAGAGACAGGTTGGCCATTGCAATAGTCCAGGAGAGAGATAACAAGACTCATGATAGGACAATGGTAACACTAACAGAGAGGAAGAGATAAATTCAAAATGCAGATGGTAGAAGTGCTTTCCTGGATTTTGCAATCAATTAAATGTTAAAGGTGAGAAAGAACGATTCTTGAATAGTCATATCTATCTTTTAAGCCTCACCTGAAATGGCTACATAAAACCACCACCCGTCCCCATCCTCCCTCCTGAAATGCCTATAACACTCTTCTTTGTCTGTTCTTCTACCATTCCCCAGAGTTATTTCAGCCCTGTCCCTCTCCTGTCTATTGGGCCACAATCTCCCTGAGGGCCAATCTCTCTCTGATCCATCATTTTCTCCACTTGTATCTACAATAGAGTCTTTCACAGACTATGCTTTCACATTTAAAATGAAGAATTGACTACTTCCCCATCACGTTAGCACATTACCCCCTTTTTTATATCCTCTTAGCCCTCATTACAATCAGTGACACGAATGCAGGAGCTTTGGTTGTGTGGTTCATCATTTCTAGGATTAGCATCTGGCTCTGCATTCACTAAATATTTGTAGAATGAATTAGGACATCTAGAGTTCAACCTATATCAGCTGTGCTGCCACAAAGTTAATTTTCAGGCTTATAACAAGGATTTTAATGACTATGGAAGTTATTTAGCAGCTTAAATATATTTCTAATTAAAAATAAAGAAATTATTTTAGCTAATTAAGGTGAGCATTTCTGTTCCAACACCTCTATGGAGCATGCTCTGAGCATGGTAAATAGGCCTGTGTGACTAGGGTAAAGGGTTTGTGAAGGAGTCTAGTGGAAAATGAGGTTGAAAGGTAGAATCAGGGCTAGGTAATGAAAATTGTTGAATGTCATGCTAAGAAGCTGGAATGTCATCCTGAAGGTGATGGAAAACTCTATTTTATAAAAGTTCATGTTGAATAATATATAGTCTCTAGAGAAATATATGGAAATTTTTTTTCCATTCCTGAGATACTTTACTAAGAAGAAATGTACTCAGTACTACTGTGAAACCAATTTTTAATCACTGACACTTGCATATGAAAAATGAAACACAACTATAGCCTAGGATGAAGGAGGGAAGGGGAGGGAGAGGGGAGAGGAGGGGGATGGGTTGATAGAGGAAAGGTTAGTAGGGGGACCACACCTATGGAGCACATTGCAAGTACAAGTTGGATCTATCAGGTGTAGAACACAAATGTCTTAATGCTGTAATTGGGTAAATGAGGTGAAAGCTATGTTGATTAG
>CAUYPK010123999.1:0-19126 GCA_963574355.1 Loris lydekkerianus | reverse complement strand
CTCAGTGTCAGAACACCAAGGATGTGTAGTAGGGGTCCTAACACAGAAACCTCACAATAACCACCTCCCAATAGCATTCCTCTGGAAACAGACAGAGTTCACAGCACTTGGCTGGCCCCCTTGCCTCCCAGCAGTGACACTTCCCTTCCCTTTTCCTGGAGGCCCAGAAACTTACCTGCCACACCCCCCTATATCTACTTACCCCTCCTAACATTCCATCCCTTTTAAAACACCAATACTTACCATCTTTACCTTCAGCACCTCATTTACTCCAGCTCCTAATCCTCTTTATAGAAAACCCAGACCTCCACTTTCTCCCTGGCCCGACACATAACCCCTCATCTCCGTTGGCTGCCCTCCACTCACATGACCCTGACCCTTCCCAGACCGCATTCCATGATTGCTGGCCTTTACTCATAGTAACTCTGTACCCTTCCCCCAACAACCCCCTTCTTCCCTTACCTGACCCCACAGACTCCTGGTTTATAGACGGCAGTTCCTCTAAGCCCGCTGCCCACTCCATCGCCCAGGCAGGCTTTGCTCTGGTGTCTTGTTCCTGCGCTATCGCCTCTACTACCCTGCCCCACACTCCTCCCAGCAGGTGGAACTCTTAGCTCTCACTAAAGCCTTACAGCTCACAGGAGGCTGCGCCACTAACATATACACAGATTCTAAGTACACTTTCCACGCAGCCATATGGCAAGAAAGAGGATTTGTTACCACTGGAGGCTCCTCTATCGTCAATGCCACACTCGTTAAAAACCTCCCGAATGCAGGCACTCTCCCAAAGGAAGCAGCAGCATCCACTGTAAAGGCCACCAAAATAAAACAGATCCAGTTTCTAAAGGCAGCCGAAAAACTGAATAGAAGTCAAAGGAACAGCTCAGAGCACTTACACCACCCCCACCTCAGAAGGCAGGTACTTGTCCTTTGATAAATTTTCTCCAGTATATACATGCTAGGAACAGGACAATGACTGGCACCTTCCCACACAGGGAGGATGGTTTCTACAACAGGGAAAATTTATTCTTCTTTCCTCCCAAGCACAGAATATCCTCTCTTCCCTCCACAATTGCCTGCACATTGGCTTCAGGCCTCTTCACACCCTTCTTCCTCTCTTCCTCTCTGACCCACAACTATCTTTCCTTTTAAAACAGATAACCCAGTCTTGCATAATCTGCACCCAGGTCTCACCCCAGGAAGCCATAAAAACACCCCCTTTTTCTACACATCAGGCCTGGGGCTAAACCCTGGATAAGACTGGCAGATTGACTTCACCCACATGCCTACTGTATGAAAATATAAACTTCTTCTGGGTAGTGCCTGTGGCTCACTGGGTAGGGCGCCAGCCCCATATACTGAGGGTGGTGGGTTTGAACCCAGCCCCAGCCAAACTACCACAAAAAATAGCCAGGCATTGTGGCAGGTGCCTGTAGTCCCAGCTACTTGGGAGGCTGAGGCAAGAGAATTGCCTAAGCCCAGGAGCTGGAGGTTGCTGTGAGTTGTGATGCCACAGCACTCTAGTGTATTGCTTTGGGTCACTACCTTCTCAGGGTGAGTCAAAGCCTTCAAAGCCTTCCTCACAATAGGCACGAAAACCCATGAAGTTGTCTCCACCCACCTCCACCACATTATTCCTAGATTTGGCCTCCCCAACTCCATTCAGAGTGACAATAGCCAACTTTTCTTTCTTTTCTTTTTTTTTTTTAGAGACAGAGTCTCAGTTTGTCACCCTCAGTAGAGTGCTATGGCGTCCCAGCTCACAGAAACCTCCAGCTCTTGGGCTTAGGCAATTCACTTGCCTCAGCCTCCCAAGTAGCTGGGACTACAGGAGCCCACCAAAATGCTCAGCTATTTTTTTGTTGCAGTTTGGCCGGGGCCGGGTTTGAACCCGCCACCCTCAGTATATGGGGCCGGTGCCCTACTCACTGAGCCACAGGTGCTGCCCCAGCCCAGCTTTCATTAGCCAGACCACCTCCCAAACCTCACAAGCCCTAGGAGTCCAGTGGCACTTACATGTGCCTTATAGGCCCCAATCATCAGGGACAACATGAAATGAACAACATCCTTTAACAACATCTCCCCAAATTAGTGCTCCAGCACAAACAAGACTGGATTAAGCTCCTCCCCATGGCTTTATTCCACATTCGCTCCACCCCTCAGAAGCCCCTCTTTTACAGCCCTTTTGAAATAATGTACAGCAGAATGATTATTCTGGGCCCTGGACTCCCTCCAGACCCCATCATGGGAAACTATTTTCCCATCCTTCAGGAAAACAGGGACGAACTAGAAAAACAATGAATGAGCTCCTACCCCAACCCTCAGCAGAGAAAGTCAGAGACCAATTGGCATTTTTTCCCTCAAATCTCCCTTGCCTGGAAGGATGCTATCCTCTCCCTGGACAGGCCCTCACGCCGTTCTCTACAGCACCCCCATGGCCATTCGCCTCTTAGACCCCCCCCCCCATCTGGATCCACCAATCCCGAATAAAGCTGTGTCCTACAGAAAAACTTCCAGCACTGGAAGACCCCCCCCACTGGAAATCGCAAGTACTATCCCTACAAACTTAAAAGTCAATAGGATCCCCAAATACACTTCCCCATAATGTGTAACATTCTGGTATAACCCCTCCATCTTATAAAGGATTAGATTCCACTGTCCTGCAAGACCTACAACACCACTTCCTATTTCCCAGCTTTTAAACACCTCCTTCTCAGCTGCCCTGAACTCTTTCTCTCTCCTCTCCCCCTCAGGGTGCTAGATGTGCTTTTCTCCATACCAAAATCTTTTCAATCCCATACCCGTACCTGACACATATAACTCTTCCATGCTAGCAGAAAATAACACAGCTCTGGGTCGGTGCCCGTGGCTCAGTGGTTAGGACCCAGCCACATATACCAAGGCAGGTGGACCTGCTAAACAACAATGAAAACTGCAACAAAAAATAGCCAGGCATTGTGGTGGGCGCTCGTAGTACTTGGGAAGCTGAGGCAAGAGAATTGTTTAAGCCCAAGAGTTAGAGGTTGCTGTGAGCTGTGATGCTACTACACTCTACAGAGGGCACATAGCGAGATTCTGTCTCAAAAAAAAAAAAAAAAAAGAAGAAAAGAAAGAAAGAAAAAAGGAAAAAGAAAGAAAATAACATAGCTCTGTTCTGTCCCATAATCATGGGCTTCCCACCCCTAGCCTACCCTAATTTAACCAGCTTCAATCTCACCAGTACAGGAGACTCTGTAGGGTTTATAAAACCTGATCTTTGTTCCCTCAACTCAACTTTTCCCTTATCTGACTCCCCCTGTGTCTCTTGGAAATATTTTTCCTCTGCGGCCACTTCTTCTTTTGGTGCCTGTATGCTAACCACTCCAGTCTTTGCACTAGAGTTTTCCTTACCCGCCAAGTCTCATTTGTGAATGACTGCTCCCTAACTTAGGCCCTGACGCAGCCTCTTACTTCCAGAAAAGAGCCGCCTTCCTCCCTGTACTCCTGGGAACAGGCATAGTGGCTGGACTTGGCTTGGGCATTGCAGGCATCAGTACATCAACTCACTTTACCACCAACTCTCCCTAGACCTTAATGAAGACATGGAAAAAGTAGCAGACTCTTTAGTCACCCCTACAATCCCAAATTAATTCTTTAGCTGCAATAGTCCTTCAAAATCACTGTACCTGATTTAATCACAGCAGAAAAAGGAGGCACATGAGTTGTTTTTTGTTTTGGGTTGGTTTTTTTTTTGGAGACAGAGTCTCACTATGTTGCCCTCGGAGTGCCACAGCATCACAGTTCACAGCAACCTAAAACTCTTGGGCTTAAGAGATTCTCTTGCCTCAGCCTTCCAAGTAGCTGGAACTTCAGCACCCACCACAAAGCCTAGCTACTTTTTTGTTATAATTGCCATTGTTGTTTGGCAGGCCCGGGCTGGGTTTGAACCCACCACCTTTGGTTTATGTGGCTGGTGCTCTAACTGCTGAGCTACCGGTGCTGAGCCAGCACATGAGTTTTTGTGGAAAAGGAATGTTGTTTCTTTGCGAACCAGTCAGGAATAATCACAGACAAAGTAAATGAACTCCAAGAACGAATCAAACAGACAAACCCACCAAAATGGTTTTGTCATCTTGAATCTTGAATCATCTAATCCCTGGTCCTCATTTGACTCCTGGCCTCCTTGGTTATTTCCTATTTTAGGGCCACTAATTATGATCTGTGTCATTCTCAGTTTTGGACCAGTAGTCCTCCACCTCATCTTCTAATTTGGGAAATCACCCCAAAAAACAACCACTCATATCTTTGCCCTACATGGATATCAACCAGTTCAGACCAAAGACCCAAGAGTGTTCCCGTACCACTCCCTTCCCCCGCCCTTTTTTTTTTCCTTATAGGCATCCCACACCAACCCTCAACTGCAGGAAGCAGTCAAAGAGAAACCACTCCCATCACTCTGCTTCCTTATCTTTTTTTTTGTTGTTGAGACAGTCTCACTTTGTTGCCCTTGGTAGAGTGCCATGGCATCACAGCTCATAGCAACCTCAAACTCGTGGGCTCAAGTGATTCTCTTGCCTCAGCCTCCCTAGTAGCTGGGACTACAGGCACCTGCCACAATGCCCAGCTATTGTTTTTTTATTAGAAGGGCCAGGCCCAGTTCAAAACCACCAGCCCCAGTGCATGTGGCCAGTGCCTTACTCACTGAGCTACAGGCACCCCACTCTGCCTCCTTATAATAGACTAAAAAGATGAGGATGGGGTGGCACCTGTGGCTCAGTTGAGTAGGGCACTGGCCCCATATACCGAGGGTGGCGGGTTCAAACCCAGCCCTGGCCAAACTGCAACAAAAAAATACAGCTGGGGCTCTGTGCCTATAACTCAAGCAGCCAAGGCGCCAGCCACATACACCAGAGCTGGCAGGTTTGAATCCAGCCTGGGCATGCTGAACAACAATGACAACTACAACCAAAAAATAGCCGGGCACTGTGGCAGGCACCTGTAGTTCCAGCTACTTGGGAGGCTGAGGCAAGGGAATCACTTAAGCCCAGGAGTTGGAGGTTGCCATGAGCTGTGATGTCACGGCATTCTACCCAGGGCAACAGCTTGCGGCTCTGTCTCAAATAAAAAAAAAAAAAAAAAAAAAATGGTTGGCACCTGTGGCTCAGGCAGCTAAGGCACCAGCCACATACACCTGAGCTGGCAGGTTCGAATCCAGCCCGGACTCTGGGCTGCCAAACAACAATGACGACTGCAACTAAAAAAATGGCCAGGCATTGTGGTGGGCGCCTATGGTTCCAGCTACTTGGGGAGAATCGCTTAAGCTCAGGAGTTGCAGGTTGTTTTGAGCTGTGATGCCACAGCACTCTACCCAGGGCAACAGCTTGAGGCTCTGTGTAAAAAAAAAAAAAAAATAGCTAGGCTTTGTGGCAGGCACCTGTAGTCCCAGCTACTCGGGAGGCTGAGGCAAGAGAATGGCCTAAGCCCAAGAGCTGGAGGTTGCTGTGAGCTGTGACGCCCCAGCACTCTACCAAGGGCAACAAAGTGAGGCTGTCTCTAAAAAAATAAAATCAGGATGATAGGGCCTAATGTAGGGGCTCACCCAAATAGAAACATCCCACCCAGGAAGGAATGAATGCACCAATCCCTACCCCTCCAAACTCTTATATTCTCCTCCACTTTAACCTACATGCTGACTTCTTTTTCATATTCAGCCTGCTCCCCACCAAGTGAAATAAAGGCCATGCTCCCACACAGAACCTGGACTCGGATTGCTTTCGTTCATGTCTTGGAATAATCTCTCATTCACAGAATATACTTTTACCTTTGTTCCTTTTCTTCATTAGAAAAATATATCTTTTTTTTTTTTTTTTTTATTTGAAGGGGTTTATTCTGAGCCAAATTTGAGGACCATGACTGGAGCCAATCCCACGAAGCCTGGAGCAAGTGGACTCGTGGTGGTGAGGTTACAAGAAAAATATATCTTTGAATTCCCAATTCTTAAAGTCCATGGCATAGCTGAATTATGTTTGCTGAAAATGAATCATCACTACTGGGCCTATTTGTTTGTAAGCTCAAAAGTATGATTGGAAGTGGCTTTCTTTCTCTCTTATCATGTCACTGAATTCTGACATATAATTTCACAAAAATCCCCAGCAGCAAGATTAAAATAACTCCCAGGAGGAAGAGCCCTCGCCGCATCACCAGCTGTTTTCCAGACAACCTCGTGCCGTCCTTTGGATGGACTGGCAAAGGTTCTTGTTGGTGCCTCTGCTGATCCCACTGAGTCTGGCTTTTCCCAGCATCTTCCATTAAAATTCCTTCACGGTTTTCAGGGCCCCCTGGGAGAAAAAAGGAATTCAGTTAGCAGATTAAAGGAATTTTTTCCCTTTGGTATAAAAGGTGATGCAGATGTGCTAATAGTTGGGAGAAAGTTAATTCAGGAAGCAGTTGCTACAGTGAATAAATAAAAGAAATCCCATCTCAGAGGGCCTCTCCATTCACTCCCTCACATACACTGGGCGATCCTACTATTGTTAGCTTGGGAGCTCCAGGGGGTTTTCCCAAGAGATAGAGAAATATGGTAGCTCTCTCAGTTAAGATTCACAGGGGAGGGCTTGGTGCAGTGGCTTACACCTGTAATTCCAGCACTCTTAGAAGCTGAGGCAGATGGATTGTTTGAGCTCAGGAGTTCAAGACCAGCCTGAGCAAGAGACCCTGTCTCTAGTGAAAATAGAAAAAACTAGCCAGGTGTTGTATGGCCAGTGCCTATAGTCCCAGCCAATTGCCTATAGACAATTCATTTTCAGCAAATGTAAGGGCCCAACCCCAAACTCTTGGGCTTAAGTGATTCTCTTGCCTCTGCCTCCTGAGTAGCTGGGACTACAGGTGCCCACCACAATGCCCAGCTATTTTTTGGTTGCAGTTGTCATTGTTATTTAGCAGGCCCGGGCCGGGCTCAAACCCACCAGCTTCAGTGTATGTGGCTGGCACCCTACTCACTGTGCTATGGGCGCTGAGCCCTCAAATTACTTTCTACAAACAATTTTCAAATATAAAGTCTGGAACACACCCAAGACAAGCATACAGGAGCTGTCCTGTTGTCTCACAGGAGCTGAGACAACATCAAGCAACCTAGCAGGAGCCACGGCATTGACCCCTGACTGCAGGGTAGCCATTCCATGACATCAAAGGATTTAAATCATAAAGGACCCAGACATGACTGTGAGTGCATGACCAACTGCCTCAAGGGCCCAGAACACCAAGCAATTACTCAACTGACAGAAGACAAAAACATGAGCATATTTGCATGATGACCGTCAGAATTAATGGCCCAAGCAAGAAACTGTTTGGTTTTATGTGTGTATGTGGGTTTTTTGAGACAGAGTCTCACTCCATCGGCCTGAGTAGAGTGTGGCTGCATCATTTTAACTCACAGAAATCCTCCTGTCTCAGCCTCCCAAGTAGCTGGGACTACAGGCACCCACTACAACACCTGGCTCGTTTTCAATTTTTAGTAGAGATGGGGTCTTGCTCTTGCTTAGGCTGGTCTTGAACTCCTGAGCTCAAGTGATCCTCTAGCCTTGGCCTCCTGGAGTGCTAGGATTACAAGTGTGAGCAATTGTGTCAGACCCAAGAACCTGTTTAAAGTGTACAGGTGTTTGCTTGATGGACAGCAGGGACCTCATGGAAACAAACACACAAATGATCAGTTTCCAAGACCTCACCCCAACCCTGGGAAGCACCAGATACCCAAGTGTCAGAAATGCCTGTGGAATGCTTGTAGAAGTGCCACTGAGTTAGCAGAGGAATTAGGGACCTTGTGGTCATCCACAGCAGTGACTATGTGTGGAATTAAAGCAAACAAGCTTGAAGTGACCCAGAATTGAGTTCCTTGACTATATCATTTGCCTCAGAACTATACTGCTTTATTTAGAGACAGAGTCTCACTTCATCCCCTTGGTAGAGTGCTGTGGCATCACAGCTCACGACAACCTCTAACTCCTGGGCTTAGGCAATTCTCTTCCCTCAACCTCCAGAGCTGGGACTATAGGTGCCCGCCTCAACGCCCGGCTACATATTGCCCTATTTAAATGGGAGCTCATGGCAGCAAGCCTGGCTATGTCCCAGAGGTGCCCCCCCCCCCCCCACACACACACACTCCCACTTGGACAGGCTTGGCCATGAGCAAGGATGCCTGTTGTACCTGGGCACGGTGCATCCGGAGAGAGGGCAGAGTTCCTGTTCTCAGCCACATTTACTTTCAAGTTGGCATGTACTTGAGCCTAGAAAACGAAACCAAAGTAAGTCCACATGCTTTATAATAGTGTTAACTAGATATTTCACAAAGGCTGCCCACTCTAGGAAAAGCCCACATTGGCATGTGTACCTGAACCTCCTTTAGTTCACAGGTAAGAAACCATCTTCATAAAGATTGGAATGGGGTCAGTGAGGGTTGGGCAAGGTGTTGAATGGGAACAATTCAGGATGAGGAAGACAAGCACCAAGACCATTTAGAATTTTCTCTTCTTTCTATTTCGTCTCTTTTTTTCAGACCCCATATTGACCCTGGAAAGCTGAAGAGAGGAATGCCCACAAGTCTCTTAATGAAATATTTTGGTATCATAAAAAGCAATATTAGGATAAATTTGATGCATCCCATCTTTCTTTCCAGTTCCAATTCTTACCCTGAAACTGTCTTTTCCTGCATACAGGTGAGTTCCAATTCTTACCCTGAAACTGTCTTTTCCTGCATACAGGTGATAGCCCGGTGGCCTAATAGGCAGAAAGGAGTCCCTGTTTTTCTATTCAATGAATAAACAAAAGGGCAACAGATAAAGCCAAGGCCATCCAGCCCTTCACATCTGAATTAAGTCTAGTTACAACTACAATAAGGAAAACAGCATTTGTGATGAAAGAAGGGAGAAAAGGAGCAAAGAACCTTACAAAAGGAAAGAGAGAGCCAGCGGATTCTGCTTATTTTCTACAGCAATGAGTCGAGTTACCTGTTGACCGGCTTTTTCCCAGTTGAGCCGAACAATAAAGCCTAGAAAACACACAGCTTGAGAGACCACACAGATGATCATCCCTGCCCACAGACCTGGAAATGGAAGCATTTAATAGAAATTAATTCAGTGGAAAATCAGCCACCCATGGGGAGTGTGTTTCTCCTGTCTCCCTTACCCCACAGTGTGCCAGAGACTGCTTCTCTGCTCTTCCTTGCCTTTCCAGAAAGTTCTGGAGGCCATCCCCTTAGGGGCCACCTCTTTTGGTTCAGAATGTCAGAACAAATGTTCAGATGCTATTTTGGCCTTAGTGATTATAATACCTTGCTAGTGACAGTCATAAAGAAATAAATTTCCCAGAACAAACTATTTTTGCTCTGTTTTCCTCAAGGAAGGAGACTAACATTAAAAACAAACAAACAAAAAACTAAATTAAAGGCAGAATCACTAGCTCTTTGAAGTAGTGATGCTCCCTCTCCTGGAGCATTCTGCCAGCCTTTGGTCCTTGACTTGTTTCTGGCACAGACTGTGCTGGACGCTCCCAGAGCTAATCAGACAACAACAAAGGAGTGTGAGTGGGAATGGATCTCAAAGTACCGTGTAGACAGCACCTGACAAATCCACACAGGGACAGGGGGAGATCCCAAATGATGAGGCCTTTTTGTCAACAGTGAACTAATGACAGAATCAAGAGCTCCACCAGTAGCTGAGAGAGACTGAAATACAGACGGACAAAGCCCCAGGCATATATAAAAATAGACCTCTGGCCAGGCATGGTGGTGGCTCATGCCTATAATCCTAGCTCTCTGGGAGGCCAAGATAGGAGGATCCCCTGAGCTTAGGATTTCTAGACCAGCCTGAGCAAGACCTCATCTCTAGTAAACAATCAAAAAACTAGCCAGACATTGTGGCAGGCGCCTGTAGTCCCAGCTACTCGGGAAGCCAAGGAAAGAGGATTGCTTGAACCCAAGAGTTTGAGCTTTCTGTGAGCTATGACACCATGGCACTCTAGCTTGGGCAACAGAGAGGCTCTGTCTCAAAAAACAAAAACAAACAAACAAAAAACCACAAAACACAATAGATCTCTGACCCGCAACCTGCAGTACCCTGCCCAGGAAGCCAACCTCCTTACCTGGTAAAAACAGCCCAGGAAGCCAGCCTGCTATAAACCAGACTTACAGGAAGCATCTACTGATAATCCAGTAAGCTAAACAGTAACGTCTATAACAATTGGCTTCAAATGGCCAGAATTTAATTAACAACCAACAGCTTCCCTAATTTTGATCCCCACTTCCAACTTAGGATCAACCAGAAAAAGTAAAATACATATTCCTGGGCAGGAGGCCCCATTTCTAGTCAGCCACATCCAGTGTCCCCAGGTCAACAGCTTTCATTCAGGGCACATCTGAAACCTTCCCTTTTTTCCACTGTAAAGCTTTCCCACGCCTCTGCTTGCCTTTGAATCTCTGCCCAAACGCATGTGATGGTGATCAACAACCTTGCCCTGCTGGCTCAGAAGGCACAGCCTTTGTCTTATCTGCTTGCTCTTCTTTATTTCCAAGCTGTCCAGGTCTGTGTAAGGGTGAAGGTAACCAACCGGGTTCCTGGCTCACAGGTTCAAATGACTAGACCCAGTGCAGTTTACAGCTCTGCTCCTGGGTACCAACCGTCCTCATATCATGCTTCTCAGATATGATTAGCCCACTCTTTAGAAAGTTAGGGCTATTCCTGTACAGAATTAGTGAAAGCAAACCACTGGCTTCCTTATCTGAAGGCAGTGACCCCAGTTTATACAGATTACAAGCATGATCAAACCATCTTCAACAGAAAATAACCAGCTACCTTTCGCTATAAATTTGAAGATCATCAGTTAGATTTCCATTAATTTTAACATATAGCACATAAAATATTTCTGTTTCACTCAACTTAGGAACCCTAAACGGGATGATTATCAGATTCCCCTGGGTTAGGCCAGAGGAATTTATGTATTTGAAAAGCCTCCCAGGGAATTCCAATGGCCACTATGATTTGCTGAGGTTGCTCCTGAGAACTTGCAGAATTCTGCTGTTCTCCTGGACACATGTAGGGAGACCCTACCAGAAAAGACACAGTACCACACTTTGTTCTATGAGATGAGTGGAGTGATTGACTAGTCTTCTCACAGTCCTTACCCTTCCCCTCCTCAGGACCCCCGACATTTCTCTTAAGTGATTCTCAACTTCCTCTGCTTTGCACATAGTGTGTATACTTTGTGCTTTGTGAATGAATGAGTGAGTCACTGGAGATAGATGAAGATATATGTGTGTCCCCTATATATACATACACACATATGTATTAATTAATTATTATTATTATTATTTGAGACAGAGTCTCACTATGTCACCCTCAGTAGAGTGCCGTGCTGTCACAGCTCATTGTTGTTAGCTGGCCTGGGCTGGGTTCGAACCTGCCAGTCTGGGTGTATGTGGTTGGTGCCCTACCCACTGAGCTATGGGTGCCACCCTATTATTATGATTTTTAAGACAGGGTCTGGCTCTCGCCTCAGGTAGAATACAGTGGTGTCATCCAGCTCATAGCAATGTCATACTTCTGGGCTCACATAATCCTCCTGTCTTAGCCTCCCAAGTAGGTGGGGCTATAAGCATGCACCATCATGCCCTGCTAATTTTTCTTCTTCTTATTTTTTTTTTATAGAGATGGGGGTCTCACTATTGCCCAGACAGGTCTTGAACTACTGACCTTAAGTGATCCACCTCCCCAAATGCTAGGATTATAGGCACAACCCATAATCCTGGGTTATAGGCACAACCCTATAGGATTATAGGCACAACCCAAATCCTGGCCTGGATTTATATTTTAAAGTAGATTTCTTGACTGGGCTTGGTGGCTCATGCCTGAGCTCAGGAGTTCAAGACCAGCTTGAGGAAGAGCAAGACCCTGTTCTCTACTAAAAATAGAAAACTTAGCTGGACACTGTAGTGGGTACCTGTAGTCTGTTAACCATCCTTCCACTCTCTATTCTGTGAGTTCAACTCTTTTAGAGAAAAAAAAAGGGGGGGAAATGAGAATTTGTTGGGGTATAAGGTTTCAGATAAACAGGAAGAATAAGTCTGGAGATCTATTGCATGTGACTACTGTCAATATATTATATATTGAGGTGTGGTGTGGTGGCTCGCCTGTAATCCTAGTACTCTGGGAGGCTGAGGTGGGATGACTGCTCCAGCTCAGGAGTTTGAGAACACCCTGAACAAGAGCGAGATCCTATCTCTACAAAAAAAATAGAACAATTAGCTAGGTGTTGTGGTAGGTGCCTTTAGTCCCAACTACTCAGGAGGCTGAAGCAGGAGGATCACTTGAGCCTAGGAGTTTGAGGTTGCTGTGAGCTATGACCCCATGGCACTCTATCAAGGGTGACAGTGTGAGACTCTGTCTCAAAATATAATAACATATATTTCAAATTAACTAAGTAAATGTCAAATGCCCCACCATAGAAAATAAGTAAGCATGGTAATAGATATATTGGCTTAATCCAATCATTCCATGTTGCATACATATGTCAAAACACCACATTGTACCTCACAAATGTATACAATTATGATTTGTCCATGTAAAGTAATGAAATAATAAGAAGGGCGGCGCCTGTGGCTCAGTGGGTAGGGCGCTGGCTCCATATACCGAGGGTGGCGTGTTCGAACCCAGCCCTGGCCAAACTGCAACAACAACAAAAAAAAAAAAACAGCCAGGCATTGTGGTGGGCACCTGGAGTCCCAGCTACTCAGGAGGCTGAGGCAAGAGAATCTCCTAATCCCAGGAGTTGGAGGTTGCTGTGAGCTGTGACCCCACAGCACTCTACCAAGAGTGATAAAAGTGAGACCCTGTCTCTTAATAAAAACAAAAAACAAACAAACAAAAAAAGAAATAATATGAAAAAGGGGCATATAAAGTATTTCTTTTTTATACTCATTGCATGTTGTAATGATAATATGTTATTTTTTTCTTTTTTTTTTTTTCATCTTTTTTTGTTTTTGAGACAGAGTCTCACTATGTCACCCTCAGTAGAGTGATGGGGTGACACACCACACAGAAACCTCAAACTCTTGGGCTTACGTGATTCTCTTGCCTCAACCTCCCAAGTAGCTGGGACTACAGGCGCCCGCCACAATGTGTGGCTATTTTTTTTTTTTTTTTTGGTTATAGTTATCATTGTTGTCCGGCAGGCCTAGGCTGGGTTTGAACCCACCAATTCTGGTGTATGTGGCTGGCGCCCTAGCCGCTGAGCTACAGGTGCCAAGCCACAATGATAATATTTTAGATATATTATCTTGAATAAAATACTTTTAAAAAAGATAGATTCCTCTAATATTTCCATTAGAAATACCATGGAAAATCTAAAATATGAGTAATACCAGAAACTCAGCTAAATAATTTTCTGAACCATGATGCAAGCCCAATGAACTTTGCATTGGCAATTCAATTCACTGAACAACTCCTGTATTTTTAATTAAAATATTATTGAAATTGAGAAAAACATGCAACATAATGGAACATAGTGAACTGTATGTGCCCTTAAGATATCAATTTTCTCACCACCTCTAAGCCGGCCAAGTCCTAACAAACCATCCTTAAGTTGGTCACTACTTCACCCCAAAGAACAGGGCGGATCATTTATTTCTCTACTTTTAAGAAGTGATTAGCTCTGGTAATTTCAGATCCTGTGGCTCTTTCTTCCAATTATAACAAGGTGACTGGGAAGTACGAGGTCCCTTCCCTCTGTGCTGTTCACGCCCTTTGCACCCATACCCTTCTGGAGAGACCCACAAGACACACAGCGAGAAAACTGTACCAGGCAGGAGGTAGAGGCTGGGGTGGGATGGGGGTGATGAGGGTTGAAGCTTACCAATCACTCCCAGCTTGGTTGCAAACATCAGTGCAATCCCGATGGGGAGGCCAACCACATAGTAGCCGATGGCATTCACAATGGCTCCAACTTTCTGATTTCCACTTCCCCTCAGAATGCCACTGCAAGTGCACTGTGGGCAGATGACATCCCATCCATGTCAACCTGGCTTCTGAAGACACCCATGTCCTGAGCACTCATCATTCCGGGGGACTCTGGCTTAAAAACCCATGGCCAGGTGCAGGTATTCTTCTAAGTAAATATAATATTCACTATCACCACCTACTCTAGCCCCTCTTCTGGGTGAAGTTGACCATTGTTGGAATAAATGCATAGATTACAGAAGTGCTTAGGGGAATCAGGTAATACTTACAGCAAGAGCTTCAAAGAGGTGGCAAACAGCATAAATTGGAACCACCTGAGCCACCAGATCAATGACGTCCCTGTTAGGAAAACAAAGCACGTGGTGTTTAGAACATAAACATGTGGAAAAAAGAATGATACTGCGTCTGGGTGTGACCTGCCCAGGTGTGCACTGCAGCCCATTCACAGACAATCCTGCTATTGCTCTGCCTGTCCAGGAATCTCACTGCACAGTTGGGTCTAACGACTTTTATAAAAAATATGCAGTAGCCCCCACATATCCTCAGGGGATATGTTGCCTGAAACTGGATAGTGCCAACCCTGTATACACTGTGTTTTTCCTGTTCGCACATTATTTATTTTTTTAAATTGAGACATAGTCTGCCCCTGCCCAGCTGTCACCCTGGGTAGAGTGCTGTGGTGTCACAGCTCACAGCAACCTCAAACTCTTGGGCTTAAGAGATTCTCTTGCCTCAGCCTCCCAAGTAGCTAGGACTACAGGGGTCTGCCACAACGCCCAACTTTTGTTGTTGTTGTTTAGGAGGCCCAGGCTGTATTCGAACCCACCAGCCCCAGTGCATGTGGCCCGCATCCTAACCACTGAGCACCGGGCTTAGCCTCTTTTTTTAATTTTTGAGACAGTTTTGCTCTGTCACCCTGGGTAGTACAGTGCCATGGCCTCAACTTAGCTCACAGCAGCCACAAACTCCTGGGTTCAAGCAATCCTCCTGCCTTAGCCTCCCAAGTACCTGGGACTACAGACTACAACCAGCTATCAGGGGTTCTCAAACTGCGGCCCGCGGGCCACATGAGGCGGTGTGATTGTATTTGTTCCCGTTTTGTTTTTTTACTTCAAAAGAAGATATGTGCAGTGTGCATAGGAATTTGTTCATAGTTTTTTTGTTTAAACTATAGTCCGGCCCTCCAATGGTCTGAGGGACAGTGAACTGGCCCCCTGTTTAAAAAGTTTGAGGACCCTTTCTATTTTTCGTAGAGACAGGGTCTCGTTTTGCTGAGGCTGGCTTTGAGCTCGTGAGCTCCGGCAATCCACCTGACTCGGCCTCCCAGAGTGCTGGGATGACAGGCGTGAGCCACCGCGCCAGAACATGGATTAACTAAGAAACCCCCCAGCACTCACCGGTCAGTAGTGAAAATGTACCCCACAAGATCCTTACAGCATAACAGCAGGACACAGAATGTCACAGCAAAGATCGCTGCAGATAAAACAGTGGAGGGAGGAAGGCAGTGAGCTGAGAACGCGCCGCGGGGCCGCGCACGCGGGGGGAGGCGCACGCGGGGCCGCGCACGGGGGGGGAGGCGCACGCGGGGCCGCGCACCTGTGACCAGCAGCGCCACCGCCGACGACTTCCGCGCCTGCTCGGTGTCTCCCGCGCCCAGCGCGTTTCCCACCCGGACGCTGGCAGCCACGCTGAAGCCCGCAGGGATCTAAAGCGAAAAGGAAACGTGCACTACGGGACTGCAACGCGGAGCAGCAGCTCCCGCTTACCGCCTAGTGGTAAAACTTGTGCTAAAAGACACGGATCTGCGGCAGCCGCGTTGTCCACCCGGGCGCGCCGGGGCCACCGCGGAACCCGATGCGGGTCCGGCCTGCGCTGCTCTGCAGAGCTCCCGGCTCTGCCACCCGAGGGCCCGCTCGGTCACCTGGTTCTCTGGGGTCGCGTGGGGCCCGACTCTACGCTCGTGTCTGCTAGAAAGGCGGTGGAGGGACCCGGTTTAGAGAGGAGTGGAACTGAGGGGAGCAGCGCCGCTTTGGGCTTCGGGACCCAGAAGCCAGACCGCCTGCGCGACCCCGAGCAAGTCACTCACTCTCTTCTGTTGTTGTACCCCTAAAAGGGGTTTCCTGAGTGTGCTACAGAACCTACCTCACGGGTCACAGTGGGGGGTGAATGAGTCACACAAACTAACTGCTTAGACTAGCGCCTCACGCGCAGGAATTACCCCAAAAGGATTTGCTACTGGAGAAGTCAGCATTCGTAAGGAGAAAAGATTCATCACTCAATTTATTTTTCTTTTTGAGACAGAGTCTCACTTTTTCACCCTCACTAGAGTGCGGTGGCGTCACAGTTCACAGCAACCTCAAACGGTTAGGCTTAAGAGATTGTCTCGCCTCAGGTGCCCGCCACAAAGCCCGGCCGTTTTTCATAGACGGGGTTTTGCTCTGGCTCAGGCTGGTCTCGAAACCGTTAGCTCGGGCCATCCACCCGCCTCCGGCTCCCAGAGTGCTGGGAGGGATTACGGGTGTGAGCCATGGCACCGGCCTCATCACTCAATTTAAACATGAATGTTCGGCGGGCGCAGTTGCTCACACCTGTAATCCCAGGACTCTGGAAGGCTGAGATGGACGGATTGCCTGAGCTCAGGAGTTCCAGACAACCCTGAGTGGGAGGGAGACCGCTCCTCTGCCCCCCCCTCCCCCACCGTCTCTACTAAAAATTTAAAAAACGGAGGCAAGCGGACCACTTGAGCCCAAGAGTTGGAGGTTGCTGTTAACTATGATGTCCCCACGGCACTCTACCCAGGGCAACAGCTTGAGACTGTCTCAAAAAGAGAGAGAGAGAGAAACGAATGTTGCCTTATAATCAGGATGGTAAGGACCAGCTTTAGGAAAATCTGATACACAGACTGAGGAATATATTATAAAAGAAATGAAAGCCCGAGTCCCTGCTTAGAAAGCCACAAGTAGGGAAAAGCAAAGAGCTCTCCCAACAAGTGATTTCTTCATTCCAAAGGGAAAGACAGTACCTTGACAGGGAGAAACCTGGCAGACACCACCCTAACCACCCACTTCAACATCCCCAATAACGGGACAGGTCAACATGATGTGCCTTCTGACACAGGCACCAAGAAGGTCACAGCGTCACTTCTGTGGTTTTCCTGATGAGGGAAATTCTGCATACAGTCTGCCAAGGTCAAAAAAGACTAAAGATCTGCTCCAGATTAAAGGGCACTGAAGAAACATGACATCTTAATGCTTATAGTTATATGTATTATCTATATATATATTTTTAAACCAATAAGAGACAGGATAGAGTTTATTGACAGATTGATAAGCAAAAAAGGGGGAAGAGAACCTACAGCAGCAAGGGGGGAACCCAAGTGGAAAGCCTGAATGCTTATAATTATAAAGGCCAGAACAATTGATAGAATTTGAATATGGACAGATAGTAAGACAGAGCAGCTGGCCAAAATATAAACAACTGGTGAATCTGGGGGAAAAGTACATATTCTTCTTTTCATTAAGGAGAAAAGTATAAATTTCCTCTTAAGACACACTCTTGCCCAGGCTAGAGTGTCTTGGCATCAGCCTAGCTCACAGAAACCTGAAACCCCTGAGTTCAAGGGATTTTCCTGCCTCAGTCTCCCCAGTAGCTGGAACTACGGACCTCTGCCACAACACCTGGCTAATTCTTATATTTTTAGTGGAGACAGAGTCTGGCTTTTGCTCAGGCTGGTCATGAGTGCCTGAGCTCAACTGAACCTGCTGCCTTGGTCTCCAAGAGGGCTGGGATTACAGTTTTAAGCCTCTGTGCCTGTCCTAATTGTAAATTTGTATGAGTCTATTGAAAAATTATGTGCGTTGGGCATGGTGGTTCACACCTATTATCCTAGCACTCTTCAAGGCTGAGGCAGGTGGATCACCTGAGCTCAGGAGTTCAAGACTTGTCTGAGCGAGAGTGAGACCCTGTCTCTGCTAAAAATACAAAAATTACTTGGGAAGCTGAGGCAAGAAGAGCTCTTGAACCCAAGAGTTTGAGGTTCTATGAGTTATGATGATGCCATGGCATTCTACCCAGGGTGACAGAGACTCTCTCAAAAATAAATAAATAATCACATAGAAACATGCAAAAAGACATAAAATTGTAATTCTTTCACTTTTAGAAATTTATTAAATAACCGAACATATATTTATCTTAGCATGTCCATTGAAGTGTTGTTAATAATACTGAAATGGACTAGGTGCAGTGGCTCTCACCTATAACCCTAGCACTCTGGGAGGCCCAGGTGGATGGATCCCTTGAGCTCAGGAGTTCAAGACCAGCCTGAGCAAGAGCAAAACCCCATCTTTACTAAAAATAGAAAAAGATGCCTGTAGTCCCATAGCTACATGGAAGTCTAAGGCAAGAGGATCTCCTGAGGCAAGAGGATCTCTTAAGCCCAAGAGTTTGAGGTTGCTGTGAGCTATGACATCATAGCACTCTACCCAGGGCCACACAGTAAGACTGCCTCAAAAAAAATAAATTTTTTTTTTGAGACATTGGAAATAAACTAAATGTTCAACAATGAGATTGGTTTAAAAATTGTCCTTCGGGCAGTGCCTGTGATTCAGTGGGTAGGGCGCCAACCCCATATACTGAGGGTGGCAGGTTCGAAGCCAGCCCCAGCTAAACTGCAACAAAAATAGCCAGGCGTTGTGGCGGGTGCCTGTAGTCCCAGCTACTCGGGGTGCTGAGGCAAGAGAATCGCCTAAGCCCAGGAGTTGGAGGTTGCTATGACCTGTGATGCCATAGCACTCTACCCAGGCTGACAAAGTGAAACTGTCTCAAAAAAAAAAAAAAAAAACATTGTCCTTCATATAGTGGAATGCTATGTATGTTACGCATTTGCTTTAGATGCAGTTACTGAACTTACCAAAACAAAAATGTTAAAAGCATTGAAGTGAAAAATATATGTTAAAAAAAATGGGTTAAAAAAAAAAAAATCCCAAAACAAAAAACACAAGTATTTTTCTTCTTTCTTTCTTTCTTTCTTTCTTTCTTTCTTTCTTTCTTTCTTTCTTTCTTTCTTTCTTTCTTTCTTTCTTTACAGAGACTTACCATGTCACCCTTGGTAGAGTGCCATGGTGTCACAGCTCACAGCAACCTCC
>CAUYPK010123998.1:0-10525 GCA_963574355.1 Loris lydekkerianus | reverse complement strand
GTGGATTACATTCATAGTACCCAAAGACGGGTAAGATCACTCTGCATTCAGTCAACCTAAGACAGGGACCAAACCATTGATGTTTGTATCCCCATGACGGGTAAGACTGAAACTGCAAGAGCAGGCAACCTAAGACAGGGGATATGTTTTTATGCCATACAAAAAATAGAAGAGGGAATTGTTGGGCCCTGCCATGTGCCTGAGGCCTAGTGCAACTTCCCGAGCCTGACTAGAAGTAGATCCATCTAGCTACTTCTGCGTAGCAATGACTCAGCAGGGCCCGGCCTGAAACTGCCTCTACCTAGATACAGCCAATGTGGTACCATGCCACTGGCCCGACCCTGTCACGCACCTCTTCCCCCGCCTTCTTTCCCTGCCCCTTCTCCACAATAAAAATAAATAAAGAAATAAATTAAAAAAAAAAAAAAAGATCTGTCCTGGCCACTCTGTATAGACCTTAGCCAAACAGTCTGTAACATTCCTACCTCTACTGCAGCAGATGTCTCTGTTATCTGTGTATCCTTCCCTTGGTATGCGCTGGGCCTAGATAGTAACCTTGTAACTTCTTTAACCTTCCCTCACCTCTGAAGACAGGTAACCCGCCTGGTGTCAAGGGCGTGGGCCAACCTGACCTTCCCTTGAGTCCCAAGACTTTCACGTTTGTCATGTCCCTCACATCCCTTGTGACTCTCACGTGCACCCTAGCCCTAAAAAATGTGTAAAAGAAAGGCAAAAGATTAAGTCGATGGGCTCAGTTTTTGGGACACTAGTCTGCCGAGTCTCCCCACCGGAGTAAACTCACTGTTTCCTCTATCAACTGGTGCCTGGAGTCTTCTGTTTGCATCGGTTTTTCCTGCTACATGTCACCGCTAACAGCAACCTCAAACTCTTGGACTTCAGCAATTCTTTTGCCTCAGACTCCCAAGTAGCTGGGACTACAATCGCCCATAACAAAGCTAAGCTATTTTTTTTTTTTTTTTTTTTTTTTTGTAGTTGTTATTGTTGTTTAGCAAGCCTGGGCTAGGTTCGAACCCACCAGCCCTGGTGTACGTGGCTGGTGCCCTAAACCCTTAGCTGTGAGGACTGAGGCATGAGCACTGAGCCCTGTCTTGGGCTTTAATATCCCTACTTCTATGGAAAGCAGCTTGCATTTGGGAAAAGCCTAAACCTGAAAATACTCTGTCACCTCCACACCTGAAGCTGCTACTTGGCCTATGACAGAGGACACCAGAATTTCACTTAAATCTCTACCACTCGGCAAAAGCCAAAATTTGTTCAATAGAGCCTTGTGCACAGGGATTTCTGAATTAAAGATAACCGCTTACTGTGATGTTCTAGTTATAATGTTTTCTGATTCTAAACCTATCACATTCTTAGATTAGCAAATTTGACTTCATGTTGTACAGTCTGAAATTTTCCTTCAAAGGAGAAAAATTCAAATAACTTGTTTTCCATTCCTCAGCATTCAATTTTGCAAAGAGTAATAGGAAAGTATTACAAAAAAAATGGGACCCTGTATCCTGAGTGGTGGTGGCAAAATAAGGAACAAAAGTTCAGTTTGGGTTTAGAAAGTACCCATCACTTGAATAACAATCATCTCATTTTTAAAAACTTGTTGAATTAGAAAAGCCACATTGTCTCATTTTAAATAGAGTTGAGATTACATATATAATCATCTGTTGAGTGTACCCACATCCTGTTCTCACTTAGGATGGATTTGGAGGACAGCAAATTTAAATTTATCAGTTATTAAAACGAGAGGGTAATAATAGACTAGATAGCAGGTGGTAGTCAAAGCACTTACTGTTTGGTTCATAGAGAGCTGTGGTTACTAGTTGAAGTGGGAAAGTAAGGCGTGATGGTTTGCAGAGAACCCAGTTACTTACAGTTCCTCCCCATTGGGAAGACCCTTGTACATTTCAGACTCAATCTGTCTAACCCTAAACCCACCATCTCCTGCCTCAAGCCTGCCCTGCCTCTTCTGCTCTCATCCTAGTAAAGGTAATCACCATCTTTCCAGTTGCCCAGAGCAGAAACTTGGGCGTTTTCCTTGATTCCTCTCTTTTCTTCTTCCTACCTTGCCCCAAATCACTTACCAATTGCTGTTGGCTCTTCCTTTTAAGTATTTCTTGGTTCCATTCACTTTTCTCCATCCCTGGGCTGCTTCCCTGTTTCAGAGCTACATCCTCTCTCAGACGGCTGGCAGGCAGAAGTGGCTTCCTGATTTTCCACCTCCCATCTTACCTCACTATGAGCTATCTTCTGTGTGATATTCAGAGCTAATTTAAAGCACACATCTGATTGTCACTGACTTTCTTAAAAGGCAGTGGTCCTACACTGGTGTCCAGTTAATGTCCAGGGTCTCGTGGCTCACACAGCCCTTCAGGAATGGGCCCTGGGGATCTCTTCAGCCTTATTCATTGGCCATTCCAACTTCCATGCCACAGTAAGCTTCCTTCAGTTTATTTTTTTTTTATTGTTGGGGATTCATTGAGGGTATGAGAAATCAGGTTACACTGATTGCATTTGTTACTTTTTTTTTTTTTTTTTTGAGACAGAGTCTCACTATGTTGTCCTTGGTAGAGTGCTGTGGTGTCACAGCTCACAGTAACCTCAGACTCTTGGGCTTAAGCGATTTTCTTGCCTCAGCCTCCCAAGTAGCTGGGACTACAGGTACCCGCCACAACACCTGGCTATTTTCTTGTTGCAGTTGTTGTTGTTGTTTAGCTGGCCCGGGCCAGGCTCGGTTGTATGTGACTGGCTCTTTAACCCCTGTGCTGTAGGTGTGAGCCCTTCCTTCAGTTCTTCGATGCTCCTTGTTCTCTCCCATCTTTAGGCTTTTTGGCATGTTGGTCTGTTTGTTTAGAATGCTTGCCAATCAGTCTCCTATTAGCCTTTCAGCTGTAAACTTAGACATGACTTCCTCTGTGAACGCTTCCTCCACTTTCCTCAAGTCTAGGTCAGGATCTCTGGTTCCAGGCTCTGAAAGCATCTAGTATACCCTCCATCACAGCCTGAGCTCTGCACTGTCACTGGTGCCTGAATCTTCAAGGAGATGAGACACTTTAAGGTGGGGCTGTGTCTGCCTCACTATTATATTTTCAGGGCTTGTGCTCGATTAACATTTGTCTATAATAGAGAGTCCACAATGGATGATTGCCCTCAGAATGATTTGGTAGCAAATATATTACGATAAAATATTTTTAAAAGAATTTTTCCCCAGGTTCATCTTTCCTCTTCTTTGCAGTTTTATTCACTGAATGTTGTGAAGTTTTGAGAGCAAGTGCATGTGTAGGACAGCGTGACGGGATAACCCAAGCCTCAGAATTTTAACAGTGGCCAACATTTGTTGAGCTCCTACTGTACATCAGGCAGCGTCCTCAGCACATTACATATATTAACTAATTTAGTCCTTATAACAGCTCTGTGGGATAGATCCTCATCTTCCAAATAGAGGTACAGAGAATCAGACCTCAATTCAGAATCTGCTCTGTCACTTATTAACTACATGGCTTGGGCAGTCAACCTCTCCTTCTGAACTTTCATTTTCTGAGCAGCAAAATGGAGATACTACTTGCTGAATCCTTGACTTCCAAATATTTAGTTTTCTTACATCCCATACGTATCACACAGACATATTACATGTTGGTCTTTTGCAGGTCTATTTTCTTTAGTTTTATTTAAACACTAATAAAATGTGCACAGGAGCTGTCTGTTCATTTTCTTCTCTGTGCAGCCTGGCATTGGGATTGGTGACTCTGATGACCAGCGGGGTTGCTCTTTCCACAATGGCTTTGCAGTTCTTAGAGGAAATGTTGTGAGCAATCTCTGCACAGTAAGATTTGTGGCACATCAACAGCACTTCCAGCTCCTTCCAGCACGTCTACATTGTGGACGAGTAACTTCCAGAAACCACTGGGGGGTGTATGCTTTGTTTTCTTGTTGTTTCCATAGCCAATGTTGGGCATCAAGATCTGGCCCTTGAATCTTCTCTTAACCTTGCTATCAATACCTTTGGGTTTGCCCCAATTATGCTTAATTTTGACATATTGGTATGACTGGTACCTGATAAACTTCTTGGTCTTCTTTTTGACGATCTTGGGCTTCACAAGGGCGGCCATGATACCAACTAGGATATGGCTGCCCTGTCATAGGCAGCGCTGAGGAAGAGAACTCACAGGTCAACTGTGAAGGCCGCTGATACATTACTGTATATCAGTGCAAAATAAAGATGACCTTGGCATGACGTAGTCAGTATGCTTGTTCAATTATTTAAATACTTACTGCCCCTAGCCCTCATTACATTATAAACATGTGGAAAATGAAAATAAAATTTCTGATACTAGTGATTAATAAGAATAACTAATAATTATTGAGCACCATGACAGTTATTAAACAATCGTTGTGCAGCTTTGGGCTGACTCCTCTATATTTGACTTTGTGATACAGGAGCTGGGACTCTGCAAACCATACGTTTAGGCCAATCACAGAGGCTCACACTTGTAAACCTACTGTTCTGGGAGGCCGAGGTGGGTGGATCACCTGAGCTCAGGAGTTTGAGACCAGCCTAAGCAAGAGTGAGACCCCATCTCTAATAAAAATAGAACACACAACAAAATGTAGCTGGATTTTGTGGCGGGCACCTGTAGTTCCAGATGCTCCTTAGGAGACTGAGGCAAGAGGATGGCTAGAATCCAGGAGTTTCAGGTTGCTGTGAACTATGATGCCACGGCACTTTATCCAGGGTGACAGAGTGGGACTCTGTCTCAAAACAAACAAACAGAACAACCCCTCCCCCCAGATCCCAACAACCATATATTTATTTTTTTTAATCAACTTTTTTTCTGTTGGACTCTAGCAATAAAGGACACTAGAAGGAGATTGCAGGGTTGGCTTCCTTTTATTCCTGGTTGACTTCCTGTGCCTGTCTTCATCACTCAGCAATGCTGCTGCCTCGGTCTGGCAGACACAGGTCCTTCCAGAAGTCCAGTTCAGTCTACTTTGCAGTTTTACCAGTTTGCAGAGATATTCACACAGCTGGCTGGTAACTCCTCCTCAGAGGCCTGTGTTCCAGTAGCCCAGACTCTGTTCCAAGCTTCTAAGTTTCAACAATTCCCACTTCTTTCCTTTGTTCTCCAAGCTCTACAAGCTGCTTCCTACAGTTGCTACCTCTGAAATAGCTTAGTGTTCTCTTTTTGCCTTTTCAGTCAGTTAGTTAACGATTACTTATTACCAAGTTAAACATCCTCTGTATGAAATTCTCTCTCTTAATATTAACTGATCTATTTCCATCCCCTAATTAGATCTACTGACACTAGTACTTACCAGTTCATTTAATTCTTGCAATAATCCTCAGAATCTAATAATAATCTTAAGTAGCTTCTGTCTACTTTTACTATTTATTAAATAAAAATAATATTTTTTGTTATTTTATTTTATAGATAGGAAATTGGAGATGAAAGAGATTAGGCAACTTGCTTAATTTTACGCAGCTACAAAGTGGTGGAGCTTGGATATAAATCCATGTGGGCTTATTCCAGAGGCTTTGATTGAAGTGGTTCTCAAACTTTAGTGAGCATCAGAATCACCTGGAAGGTTTGTTAAAACTCGAGTTTCTGAGTTTCATCCCCAGAGTTTCTGACTCAGTGGGATGAAGCTGGGGTGAAGTCTGAGAATTTGCATTTTTTAACAAGTTCTCATGTAAGGTTTGTCTCAGGACCACAATTTAGGACTGTTGCACTGGGTTGTAGATGTCAGAGCTTAATATATTAAGACAAAGATAGACACAATTAAGCAGGCTTGAGGCTGTGACTATCATGTTCTTAATTTATTTCCATTGAACTTGAATCTGTTGAGTGCATATTGCAAAGGAAAGGAGCTAAAATAACATTTCCTGGGTATATTTCATTGAAGAGTTTATCAATCTTATGAGGCAGGTACTATCACCATTGACCCTATCTTACAAATGAGAAAACTAAGACACATACAGGTTAAATGACTTGTCCAATGTCATGTAACTAGTAGGTGATAAAAATAAGAGTCAAAAACTGGTGGTCTAATCCCAGTTCCTTCTCTTAGCCAGTGCTAAGAGGATTGTTAAATAAGTCTCTGAAACATAGTATGACTTGTAATATTAGAATCATCTGGGAAAGGTTGCTGCTCCCCTCTGTGGACTAACTTCACCAGTAGAGGGTCCATCAATGCATCCTCCACTGGGGACCTTTAAGACAGTCCAATCCAGCAGCACTCTGCAAATTGTGTCTGGGGCTGTGAGTGTAATCCATTCCATGGCAGGCAGAGTGGAAGACCAGGGTGTCGTACAGGGATCCTTTCTGACATAGCCTTCTCCAAACAGAATTAGGTACCTCTCCTCTGATGCTAGTGAGAAAAACTATAGCACTCATAAATTTAACACAACTGAAACAAAGATGGACACTCTTGAGCAAGTTAAGAGTGGTGGATTTTGTTTTCTCGTTTGAATGTACATTAGACTTAAGCCCAGAGTTGCGGAGTGTTTGATTGTTAAGAAAAAGAACTAAATTGAGAAACAGTATGACATTCTGAAAATGTAAGATTAAAGATCAGATCAGGTCTAAAAGGCTTCATATAATTAGGATATTTTACTTTCTCACAGCACCCTGCATGTTCCACATGCTATTTAGAGATTTTCTGTTCACATGTTGGCTGGACTAGGCTGAAGCTCCTTAGAACGGTGTGTGGGGTTACTTATTAACCTCTCTATCCTCCCGTGCCTGGCACTGTGGCTGGCACTTGACATTAATAAATATTTATTAAGCTTAAATTCTGAAAAATGACCTCTTGAAACCCCCTTTGCCAGTGTCTTTTTGGACATGGGAATGAGTGAGAATAGACCCCACAGAGAAAAGGGCAACCTGGTGAAAGGGGTGTGCTTGGTCCGATTTAGACACAGAAATGACTTTCTGGTAAAGTGGGCTATTTTGAGAGGGTTAGAAGTGATTTACATGTCAGTCAGTCAGTAGCCAAAATGGTTCTGATTATGTCTGGAGGAAATTTATGTTTCTACTCTTCTTCGCACATAGGGTTTGAAACTTTCGCTGTTTAATAATAGCTGCTGTTAATTTAGTGCTATTGTATGTCAGGCGCAGTGCTAAGAACTTTCCATAATGACCTCATTTCATAGCCAACAATGCTATGTGACGGGTAGTCCATCCTATAGATTGGTGTTTTTCAACCTTTATCTCAAAACTTCTGTGGCACGGTTAAATTCTGTTGATCCAAAAAAAAAAAAAAAAAAAAAAAAGAGTAAAAAAAGAATATACTTACTGTGCTTTGAACTTTTGGGAAAATAATTTGATTAATGATCTTTAAAATTTTTTCACAGCTCACGTAAGATCCTCTCATGGCACACCAGTGTGCTGTGGCACACCAGTTGGAAATCAGGGTTACAAATGACGAACTGAGGATCCAAAAAGTTAAGCAAGGTACCCAAGGCCACACTCTAGTAAATGCAGTAACTGGGATTCAGATTCAGGAGAGTTTGTGCCCTTTCTGATGGTCTTTTGCTTTCCTTCTTTCCCAAGAAAACCCCCTAAAAGGGAATGATGACGGATATTTTGTCTCTCCTTGCTAGGATTCTTCCTTCAGCTACCATTGCTTGAAATCCCAATTATCCCTCTGAGAATGTGATGGCTAAATTTGTCAGTCCCCAGTTAGAATCAGATAATACATTTTACCTTCCCACACACCACACAGAAGGAGCAATTTGCGTAGTGGCAGTGGGACACTCAGAAGAAAGCAGGGGCTTTTATTTTTAGTCCCAGCATCTTCAACTTCTCTTGCGGTATTTTTACTGAGAAGGATTAATGTGATGATTAACTATATTATGGGTAAAGTATATTGGCCACTTATTGTACCTTTTAATACTATTTTCTTTTTCATTTATGTGTATCCACAATGCTGAGCAGCAGTACTATTAACCCAAACTGGGGCTTGTCTAAAAGATATTCTTTTTTTGAGACAGACTCTCACTTTGTCACCCCAACTAGAGTGCAGTGGCATCATCACAGCTCACTGCATCCTCGAATTCCTGGGCTCAAGGGATCTTCCTTCCTTGGCCTCCCAGAGTGCTAGGATTATGGCCTAAAAGTCCTTTTTACATGTCTTTGGGATGTGTTAAAATGTTTCTACATATTTTTAAAGAATTATAAAAGGTTAGCGCTATTGAATTATATTTATTGTACCAGAATTCCAAGATGTTAATTTTAGCTCTTTGGTTAATTCAGGGATTTCTGAATAATGTGGATGATACCTCCATGGATATATAGGAAGCTTCCCTTGAAATGCAGATATAGAAAAAGCAAATTTTATTAACTTAAGAATGTCTTTGTTTTTCACCTCTTATCTAAAGGTGTATTGAAATTCTGTAGTTTAAAATTTCAAACAGACTTAATCACAGTTTTATTTTAAATGTCCCAAGGATAAAAAGGCCATCTGGCTGCTTCAATATGCAATTAATTGGAAGTCTCTGTTCTCTAACTTCCCTGCCCTGTGCTATGCCTTGGTTTTGGCCTTAGTTGATCAGATTAACAACATAAATTCTGATTGTACACCAGGAGTTGACCACCTCTGGGGGATTTGTTTACTCAGTTGTAGGTTGTTGTAAGATTGAGTTCTTGGGGAAGCAATGACAGTGGCTGGAGACAGCAGTGGCATCCAGTGCCTTGTGCCAGGATTGGCAGAGCAGGCTGCAGCATCCACCACTCAGCAATGGTGACAGTGGCATCCTCACTAGGATGGTCCTAGGGAGATTTTGAGCCTTGTTCTTGGCTCCATATTTCAAATCTAGTTCCTTGTCTGTGCTGGGGATTTTGTGTGATCCCCATACAATCCTCCAAACATTTAACATTTGAAATATAAGAGAATAATGAGCTCCCATCTCTCTCTTTTTATGTAATATGTTTTTGTTGGCTGAATCATTTGGATGCATATGGCAGATGTCATGTGGCTTTACCCTTAAGAGCGCATGTACTTCCTGAGAACGACGTTCTCCTACATGACCACAATCCTAAGAAATCTAACCTTGATATAATAGCACCAAGTATAGTTCATATATGTATATATAATAATTATTATTATTTTATTTTTTTTGCAGTTTTGGCTGGGGCTGGGTTTGAACCCACCACCTCCGGCATATGAGGCCAGTGCCCACCACCTCTGGCATATGAGGTCAGTGCCCCAGTCCTTTGAACCACAGGCACTGCCCAAATATAGTTCATATTAACATTTTCTTTATTTCCCCCAAATGCCCTTTATGGACGCTTTTTGGGGATAATGTAGTTGAACTTTTAACATTGTTTTTATATTATATTAACTCATACATAAATTGAAAAGTGTCTTAGATGGCTTCAAATATCCCAGGATTCAACTGTCATTAATATTCCATGTAGGAGACTGAGCACCAGGCTTATTGGAGCGGTCACTGGTTCTTGAGGGAGGTGCTGGAAGCTGGACAATCTCCTGGCGGGCATGGAGATGTTTTGCAGCCTGGAGACAAGTCCTTAAGAAACTTAGTGCTCCAGTGAGATGAGATTGATTGCTCGTTAGCAAGCAGGTGTTATACTTTGAACATTTGTGGTTCATCAGGGTGGGAGTCCAGCCTGTGGAGAAAGAGCATGTAGCGATCCTTAAGCACAAGCAGTCCTTGTGTGTGGGGCCCCCACACCTGTTGTATATTGTTTCAATAAAAGGCCACAGCAGAGGTTACTGCGGGCTCTCCTGAACCTATGGGGAGTGCACCTCTTGCAAGCTTGTACTTACAATCCGTGTACTGGCTATTTCTTGCACATGGTGTTAGCATAGTGGCACTGACAATTCCATTTCAAATACACGTCCAAATTCAATATTATTTCATCTAAGGATATTTTAAAACGTACAACATTTGACGTTAATACTTTTGAAACTCTGGAATACCCTGTGCTCAATATTCTCAGTATGTAAAACCTAGAAAGACCTGTTTTCTTCAGCCTTTGTGTATGTGCGTTTGTTGTTTTCTTAAAAAGCTTAGTATTTAAAAATGTACATTTCAGTAGTGTTAAGTACATTCACATTGTTGTGTCAATCTGTAAACTATTTTCATTTTGCAAAACTGAAACTCTGTACCTCATTAAACAACTCCCATTCTCCTCCACTCTAACCCCTGGCAACAACCATTGTATTTTCTGTCTATATGATTTTGACCATTCTAGGTCCCTCATATAAGTGGAGTTGTATGGCAACTGTCCTTTTGTGTCTGTCTTTTTTCACTT
Organism: Loris lydekkerianus; assembly: GCA_963574355.1. NCBI lineage: Eukaryota > Metazoa > Chordata > Mammalia > Primates > Lorisidae > Loris > Loris lydekkerianus. Next base: position 239 of record CAUYPK010123998.1, on the reverse strand, counting down.
AGCATAACGTCCTCAAGGTGCATTCATATTGTAGCATTGTCAGAATTTCCTTCCTTTTTAAGGCAGAATACCGTATATACTCGAGTATAAGCCGACCCGAGTATAAGCCGACCCCCTTAATTTTACCCTAAAAACTGGGAAAACTTAATGACTCGAGTATAAGCCGAGGTGGAAAATGCAGCAGCCACTGGTAAATTTCAAAAATAAAAATATATACCCAAAACAATTACAATAATTGA
>CAUYPK010123996.1:0-15847 GCA_963574355.1 Loris lydekkerianus | reverse complement strand
GGAAAATCATGGAATTATTGGTTATAAAGGTGATTGTTGGCATATCCTATGCAATATATCTAAATTGAATAATGGTACCAGATAAAATTACAGATGAGAATGAAGCTTGTGTATCTACCATTATCATGTGTAATCAATAAAGGATTTAATTCTCTTGAATGAAAAAAAAAAAAAAAGAAAAGAAAAACCAGCACAGCATATTGGGGTACTTGAGGGTAAAACAGAGTGGAGATAAAACTGGTATACAAAGTCACCTTAAAATTATGAAATGTAATAGTTTGAATAAACATTAAAGGCATATCAGTAAAATAGTAAAGAAATGCTTTATTTACCTGAAGTCTTAGTATACCATTAAATTTAATTAGGGAAGAAAATGTACATGGGCTTCAAAAATTCTGAACGATATTTCTGGGTATTTAGGTAGGACTTTGAGTTTGTGAGGGCTGTTTTGTTTTTAAATGGGTCTAAAATTAAGATAAATTGTGCCTTTCCTTGGCAGTATCGCATTAGCACAAAATTATGACTACCAGTCTCAATCATGGTCAGATAAGAAAGTGAAATATTCCTGAGATAACTGGGTGAGAGGTGAAGGGGGGCAGGGGATGAAGTTATAGGATTTGTGTAGTGTATATAAGGAGAGGCAGTTTCATTCACCAGAATTCCTGTTGGAAAAGCACTATACATGTAGGAATATTCTTCTGGGAATGAGGTGTGAAAGATCCCTCTTACTGTGTTCAGGTACCACAGGTCACTAAATTGCCTTCTAACAACGTTCAAATGAGTGAATTTTTTTTTTTTTTTTTTTTGAGACAGAGTCTTCCTACATCACCCTCAGTAGAGTGCTGTGGTGTCTCAGCTCACAGCAACCTTAAACTCCTGGGCTTAAGCGATTCTCTTGCCTCAGCTTCCCAAGCAGCTGGGCCTACAGACGCCCGCCACAATGCCTGGCTATTTTTTGGTTGCAGTTGTCATTGTTTAGTAGGCCTGGGCCGGGCTTGAACCCTACAGCTTCAGAATGTGACTGGCATCCTACTCACTTGAGCTACGGGGTGTTAATCCCAAATGGGTGAATTAATTAAAGGATTTTTTCTTTTGCTGAGCAGTGGTAGGGTTAAGGTAATGCAGCTGGAAACAGGAGAGGGAAGGTTTTGATATCTGGCAAGAGAAAAGGAGTTGAGGTGGCTGAGCCCTTAGAGGGGAGAATAAAAACCTTCACAGACTTTGATCAAGGGACTTTTAAGGAAAAAATAAATAAAAGGATATACAGTGTGAACCCTTTCCATATCTTACATAGCATGTTCAACGAAGTCCATACTGCTCACAGATATGTTTGTATAAACAGATTCTCTGGGGGAGGCTTAAAGAGGTGCCCACCCCTCTCTCAGAGCTAGCAAGAAGTAAATGTAGACATCAAGCACACGAGCACAGGGATCAGACAAAAAGACAGGTGACATCCAGGTTTCTCATGAGAAGGATATGGTCTGGGCACAATTCGACTTGAGCTTGAGCAACGAAAAAAAAAAAAAAAGGAAGGAATGAGGGAACACACTGTACTTGTAATTACCCTAAGGATTAGAAGAGGTAAGTCAACTTCCTCTGCTAAGAGTCTGGCTGTTAGAGACAGAGATACCTGTAAAGATGTGAAAATTGTGCAATGAATGTTTAGGGTACAGAATAAACCCACTTTGTGGATTTTGACCATGATGAGTTATGCTTCCAAGGGCATTATTTAAATTCAATATATTGAAATCTATGTAGTAATAATAGAAAATGTGCTAAGGATTTCAAATAAGGCAGTAATCAATCTGCCTCTCCATGGCACAGCAGTTCTTAATAGCATAAACCAGGGTTGGAGTCGTGGCTCTAGCACTTACTAGCTGTGATCATGGGTAAATTACTTACCATCTTCTCTCTACCCCTCCTTGACTTTTAAACTCAGGTGGAAATACCCACATCATTGACAGCTGTACAATTCTGTAAATTAAAAATCATTCAACCGAACACTTAAAATAGGCGAATTTATGATAGGTAAGTTATCTCTCAATAAAGCTTTTTTTTTTTTTTTTTTTTTTTTGAGACAGAGTCTCAAACTGTCGCCCTGGGTAGAATGTTGTGGCGTCATAGCTCACAGTAACTTCCAACTCAGGCTCAAGGGATCCCCAGTTTCTGTATTTTTAGTAGAGACAGGGTCTCGCTTTTGCTCAGGCTGTTCTCAAATTCCTGAGCTCAAGTCAATAAAGCTTTTTTAAAGAGTACACATATCACACAGATGCTGTGAAAATAAAAATGTAAACTGTCCAGCACTGTGCCTGGCACATAGTAAACACTCAATAAATATTAGTAATTAGTATAACAGAGATTAAAGAATAGAATAAAAGTATATAAATTTAATTATTGGGCTGGTTGAAACTTCAAGATCATTTAGCTGAACTCCCCTTTTACAGATGAGAATGTCAGAGATCAGCAGATGAAGTACCTCATTCAAGCTTTAGCTCTAAGACCAGACTCTAGACCTGCTGGATCCCCCTTAATGCAATTTCTGCTACCACTTAAGTCTCAGAAACATGGGCATATGAAAAAAGAGTGTGTTTCTTTAAAGAAGAAATAACATATAGGAGAATGCAGGAAACCTATGTAGAAATGTTGACGAAAGAATTTCAAGGCCAAAGAGCAAACCAAGAGGCTGACCTACAACAGTGGGATTCAAGTCATGACACCGTAAGTGCTTTCGCAACCCCAGGCCTTTGACCAGTTAGGTGAACCAGCTCAGCTCTCTGGCAAGTACCTGACAGAGGTGATGCCACAGAGTTCTCTCTGCTACTTCCTGACATAAGATCTGTCAGAAGTGGCAGTAACTGGGGTCAAAACTGAATCCAGAATACTTGGCAACAGTGAAAGCAACCCTCAAGTGGGGACAGTGACTAAAAGCCAACTTCTGCCCATGCCGAGTAGTCCGGTCACTATTGCTTATCCACTGGCATTGCCTAATTGGACCCTCTGAGTTCTAAGATCTTTGCCTATAATCCTCTTAGTTGCCTATCAGTTAGTTCCTCCTCCACGGAAACCTCTTCAGATGAATGAGGATGCCTAGCAGATGTGAAATGACCCAAGCTTCCTGATTCTTTATTAATGCTGCCATAAGAGAACTTGCTAATATAGTGGGAAGACTTGGGGGGTAATAAAAGCTTACTAAAGTATCCCAGTGCTAAACAGTAGACAGGAGATAGTGTATCTTCTGAGTCACAATTGTCTTAATATTTTAAGGGATAACATTCAATGAGTCAGCTCTGTTATTCTTAGGAAGTGGTGGAATCCTGTTCCCCTACTATTCCTGAAGAGTAACAATTTAGGATAGATAGCTGGTACAGCCCCCTAAAGTTACATGATACACCTGGAAGGAGAAGGAAACGAAGGAAAGAGGGACAGAGAATTAAGGCCTGTAACAGCTTTTATGATTTAACTCGGTACACTGAAACTTCTCAATGAATAATTCATAAAAGTGCCTCATTCTTTCCCACCAACTGTTTAAATCAAAATCAGTGCAAGGACAGATGATGTTCTGTCCATTCATTTCATCTGAGAATTTGGGGTGTAGGTTATGAAGAAATGGATAAGTTGAACTTTAGCCTTTCCAGAAAAAAAATGTTCTCCTGTTTTGCAAATCATTCCACACAATGAACGCTTTGATGTCGAAGGAGGTGAGAGCTACGACTAAAGGTCTTCTGACATTCCTGGCACTCATAAGGCTTCTCTCCAGTGTGGATTCTCTGATGTATGATAAGCTGGGAATGCTGGCTAAACGTTTTCTCACATTCATTACATTCATAAGGTTTCTCTCCAATATGAATTTTCTGGTGGAGAAGCAGCTCAGAATTATCCCAAAAGGTTCTTGCACACTCATTACATTGATGGGGCTTCTCTCCAGTATGAATTCTCTGGTGCACAATAAGGTGAGAGGTCCGCCTGAAAGCCTTTCCACACTCAAAGCACTCATAAGGTTTTTCTCCAGTGTGAATTCTCTCATGCCTAAGAAGTTCAGAGTTCCCCCTGAAGGCCTTCCCACATTCCTTACATACATAGGGCTTCTCACCAGTATGAATTCTAATATGACGAATAATCTCTGAGTTCTGCCCAAAAGTTTTTCCACATTCGTTACATTCATAGGGTTTGTCCCCTGTGTGAATTCTTTGATGCCGGATAAGCTCAGAACTCTGACCAAAGCCTTTCCCACATTCGTTGCACAGATATGGTTTTTCTCCAGTATGAATTTTTTGGTGTCTAATAAGGCCCGAGCTATGCTTGAAGGCTTTACCACATTCATTGCATTCATGATATCTTTCTTCAGTATGAATTCTCTGATGCTGAATAAGCTGTGAGCTAACCCTAAAGGTCTTCCCACATTCATTACATTCATAAGGTTTCTCTCCAGTATGGATTCTCTGGTGGAGAATAAGGGCTGAATTCTGGCTGAAGGCTTTACCACATTCTTCACACTTATAGGGTCTCTCTCCAGTGTGAATTCTGTGATGGTGGATAAGATGTGAACTCTGAATAAAGGCCTTCCCACATTCACTACAAGCAAAGGGTTTCTCTCCAGCATGAATTCTAAGGTGCCTTCGAAGGCTTGAATTAGTTCCAAAAGTCTTTCCACATTCTTTGCATTCAAAAGGTTTTTCTCCACTGTGTACTCTCATATGCTGGATGAGATGTGAGTTCTGATTAAAGGCTTTCCCACATTCTTTACATGTATGAGGCTTTTCTCCCACAGAACATCTCTGTGTTTTGTTCAGTTCTAAATTCTCTATGAAGTTTTGGCCAGAGGTAGGAAATTTACTAACTCCCTCTGTTATTGTATCTCCCTGATGTGTAACCAGATTTGGGCTGGGACTGCAGCCCCTCTCACTCTCATTATTCTCCTCATCTTTTTCACTTGAAGGTGATTTCTTAAAAATAATCAACCCCGATGCAAAGTCTCTCTCCTGAGGAGACATCTGCTCTATAATCTTTTCTGTGTACTCTCCTGAATGTTCCTCTGATATATCTTCTTCATATGCTGCTCCAAACTCCTGACTTTGGTAAACCACTTTTGGCAGTTTTTCTAATATTGACTCATGTGACTCAGATTCTTCAGAAATTTCTTCCTTAGGAATCACCTCCGTGTTTTCAGTCCCCATCTCACAATCTGAAATGAGAAAAGGTAAGCATGTGAAGTTACTATGTCATATTTAAATGAAGCTAACACTATAGGAGCTTGGACTTTTGACTTAGTTCTGATAGTGCAAATCAGTCTTGGTATCTGGTGAAATAACAGGAAGCTGCTGAAGAGAACAGGCTAAATATGTAGATTCCGATTGAAAAGAGTGGAGGAAATGATCAGGAGAAGAGATTTAAAAAGAGAAATAGGAAATGAATGGTAAAAAGGTTGCTGATAAAAAGTTCTACAATATTAACAGTTGGGTTAAAACCTAAAGTTAGGGCCGGGCGTGGTGGCTCACTCCTGTAGTCCCAGCGCTGTGGGAGGCCGAGGCGGGTGGATTGCCTGAGCTCAGAGGTTGGAGACCAGTATGAGCAGCAGTGAGCCAGAGTAAGACCCCATCTCTACTAACAACATCAAAAACAGCCAGACGTTGTGGTGGGTGTCTATAATCCCAGCTAATGAAGAGGCAATGGGAAAGAGTACTGCCAGAGGAAGAAGAAAATGAACAAAAAAGAAAGAGTACTTCAAACGTAGAAGAATGAACAAGCAAGCTGAAATTAAAAATTAAAAAAAAAACAAAAAAAACCTAAAGTTAGCAAAGAAAAAACAGTAGCCACTTGGTGAACTGTATCTACCATTTACAGAATGATTATTTCCCCTACTGATTAAAAATGTCACCTATACTGGCTCAGTGCATGTAGCTCAGCAGCTAGGGCGCCAGCCACATACACCAGAGTTGGTGGGTTCGAATCTAGCCTGGGCCTGCCAAACAACAATGACAACTACAACAAAAAAAACAGCCTGGCATAGTGGTGGGCACCTGTAGTCCCAGCTACTTGGGAGGCTAAGGCAAGAGAATCACTTAAGCCCAAGAGTTTAAGGTTGCTGTGAGCTGTGACACCACCACACTCTACCCAGGGCGACACAGTGAAACTGTCTCAAAACAATAATAATAATAATAAAATTTATTTAGACTATACCATAGTCCAAATGTCCATATATATTTGGATTAATGTCTGGACAGCATTCAGTTCTGTGTACTCTGCTGTACACAGTTCTATGTTCAACCTGCTGTAGCCTTATTTAAATTTTCAGATGTTAGAAAAAGTTATCTCTGTCTTCTTTTATAGCTATTTCCTGTCCTCATATTTTTGCAAATAAATTTTAGTATAATTTTGTAGTCTAAATTTGAGGTTGTTTTTTATGTCCATCATGTCTCTGTATCTCTTTTCACTTCATGAGTTGGTCTTGTATTTTATAACTGGTTATAACTTTTCTATGTAGCCACGCTGTTGATTTCTATACATTTTGTAATTGGCTTTTTTATAGAATTTTCATAATGCTTCCTTAAAACTTAAAAAAATTTTTAAAAATGTTTAAAGACAGAGTCCCTCTATGTTGCCCAGGTTGGACTTGAGCTCCATCTTAGCCTCCCCAGCAGCTAAGACCACTAAAGCCCATCATCACACCTAGCTTTGTTAATACTTAGATCTTAAAGACTACACTTTTTTAAAGCTTCTACAAGGCTATGACAAAGATTTTTCTTTTCTTAATAGAGATAAGATTTTGCTGTGTCAACCAAACTGGAGTGCAGTGGCTTGCTCATATTAATAACTTACTATAACCTTGAACTCCTAGGCTCAAGTGACCCTTCTGCCTCAGCCTCCCCAGTAACTAGGACTGTAGGCACATACAGGCAAGTATCACCATGCCTGGCTAACTTGAATTTTCTGTAGAAACAGGGTCCCCCTATGCTTCTCAGGCTTGTCTCAAACTCCTGGCCTCAAGCAATCTTCTCACCTCAGCCTCCCAAAGTGCTATGGTTACAGACATGAACATGCCAGGCCATGCCATGGCCAAGAATTTTAGTTGCTTACTCCAGTATCTATTCTTCCCCATTTTCTCACAACAGAGTAATAAATCTACTTAATGTGGCAATGAGTCTAGCTAAAGAAATACATTCTCCAGCTTTTTTTGTAGCTAGCACTGACCATGTGACAAATTCTGGCCAATGAGATGGTGAGACATAAATGAAAGTACATGAGACTACTGGTAATAATACCTAGATAAGGTGATATATTTCTTCTCTCTCTTCTTCCATGCTGTTCCTAGGACAGGACTGGATAGCTGGAGTACTATCTTGGACCACGAGTATACTGGCATACCCTAGGACTGGAGATCAGAGCCAGAAGGAACCTGGGTCCCTAAGGAATCCATAGCACTGTCATACCAGTCCTAGAAGGCCTGCCTCTCAACTTCAGTTATCTAAAAGAGAAATAAGCTTTTGCCTTGCTTAAGCCATCATGGGTTTTGGGGGGTTTTTTTGTTTTTTTTTTTTTAATTACATGAGGGCAAACATATTCCCAACTAATACAACTGCCCTGGAGATTTAGGTATCCCCATCATAGACATGGGGTCCAAATGCTGAGAGGATGAGCCTAACATCTATTAGGTGATAAGCAACCTGGCACTAATTTCGCAGTGGCCCTTTGCCCAGGGCAATGTACCACAGTAGATCTCAGGAAGACAATCCTCCCATCAGTGAAAGTGTTAATTGTGGGAGATGATCCTCAAGGGGGGATGGACAGATATGGAATTTCATCTTCTAGGCAATGCAGTCATGGATGGTTTTTAAACCAAGGAGTGACATGGTCCCTGATCAGATTAGTATTTTAGGTAGATGTACCCTAGGGGCCATTTGAACTAGAAGGCAGAGGGTCTGAACACAGGGAGATCATTTCGGAGGCTAATGGAGTCATCAAGGCCCGTGGCAATGCACTCTAACTAGGGCAACAGTGGTAGTGGGGCTGCAGAGGAGACAGACTGGAGAAATACTTAAGAGGTGACATTCTCAAAGATTTGGTATATGACTGGATACAGATAGAAGAAAGAGGAAGGAGTCAAAGCTAGTGCCCAGATCTCGCTTAATTTGAGAGATGGTAATAAGATAGAGGGTGGCACCACCAGGATTGGGAGTACTAGAGGAGCTAGGTTAGGAGGGAAGGTGATAAATGAGTTCTGTTTTGAACAAGTTGAGCTTCAAAATATCCACAAAGAGGTATCAAGAAATCACTACATTGCTCTAAAGCTTAACGTAGTCAAGACTAGAGATGCAGACTTCCTAGTACTCGGCTTGAGTACAGTGTGAGAACTGTCAGGAGACTGATGACAGAAACTTAGGAGTCAAAGCTAACAGTCCCAAATACTCCAGTTATTTTCCATGTTACTCTCTAGATCTTTCCACTCTTCTCACCCTGCTCTCTGCTCCAGAAGGCTAAAGTGTATGGCACTCATCAATAGGCCCTCAGGCTCCCAGCTGTGTTTCACCAATGGGAGCTGGAGCAAAACACTGGAAGCAGGGGGAAAAGAGCAGTCAGGATATTTGTTCTCCTGGTTCCATTGTTCCTCAATTGAAGGTCATTACTCCTGTCAAGGAGTCTATCCTATTCCATCATCTCACCATCTAGGTTCCAGTAATCTCTACTCCCTGTTGTCTCTTCAGGCCCAGGGCTGATGACCATTACAGCCACAGGCTCCTCAATACCCTGCCCACACCTTCATCATTTACAATTAACTTCTTTGTGAATAAACCTTCTTCAACTTAGCCTAATTTGAGTGAGCTGTTTCCTATTCAGACCCTGACAATAAATGAATAAATGGAGAAAGAGAAGTCTGCAAAGAAGAGAAAGATAGTTAGTGAAGGAGAAGAACCAGAACTGTGTCATAGAAGTCACCAGAACAGGGCAGTGCCCGTGGCTCAGTGAGTAGGGTGCTGGCCCCATACACCGAGGGTGGCGGATATGAACCTGGCCCCAGCCAAACTGCAACAAAAAATAGCCGGGCGTTGTGGCGGGCGCCTGTAGTCCCAGCTACTCAGGAGGCTCAGGCAAGAGAATTGCCTAAGCCCAAGAGCTGGAGGTTGCTGTGACCTATGACACCACTGCATTCTACCAAGGGCAACAAAATGAGACTCTGTCTCTAAAAAAAAAAAAAGAAGTCACCAGAACAATGGCAAAGGGAATTAAAAAATACCAAAGGAAGGCCAGGCATGGTGGCTCATGCTTATAATCATAGCACTCTGGGAGGCCAAAGCAGATGGACTGCCTGAGCTCACAGGTTGGAGACCAGCCTAAGTGCAAGACCCCATCTCTAAAAAATAGTTGGGTGTTGTAGTCGGGCGCCTGTGGTCCCAGCTACTTGGGAGGCTGAGACAAGAGAATCCCTTGAGCCCAAGAATTTGAGTTTGCTGTGAGCTAGGATGCCACTCTACCAGATGCAACAAAATGAGACTTTGTCTCAAAAGTATCAAATGAACTGAGGTGCAAAGATTGCTTGAGACCAAACCTGAGCAAGAGCAAGAGGCTGTCGCTACACAAAACAGAAATAATCAGCCAGATTATTACCGATGGTAGTGCACATCTGTAGTCCCAGCTACTCAGGAAGCTGAGGCAGGAGAATTGCTTGAACCCAGGAGTTGGAAGTTGCTGTGAGTTATGATGAAGTCACTGTGCTTTAGCCAGGCAACAGAGTGAGAAGGTGTCTAAAAACAAACAAACAAATGAAAAAGTATCAAATGCAGCTGAGAGATCCCTCACAGTAATAATGGGGAAATGTCCACTGGGACAATTGGTTAATCACAGATGATCTGTGAGAATAGATTCCATGAGATGGCAGCAGAAGCCAGGTGACGGTGACTGAATAATGGATGTGCCCCCTTTTTCACAAAAAAATGTAGATGAAAAGGAGAAGACCAAGATGGACAGTAATAGGAGAGTACTCCATGGGATTTTCTCTGATGGGAGAGATTTAAACATGTTTTTATTAGAAGGAATGGTGTCAGTACAGGGACAGGGGTAAAGAGGGAAGAAAAGATGAGATTACTGAAGAAATGAAGCTAAAGAGATTAGGGTCACATGGTGAAGAGGAAGTGACTTTGGGGGTGACTATCCTGCCAGTCTCCAGTCATCCTGCAGGATGTTGGGCACTACAACATCCTACCCTGGAGCCCCTCTGTCAGTGCTGCCCTGGTAATGCCCCCTTCCCTGACACCCAAAAGGAAACTGATGTGCTACTGGACCCCTGAAGTCCTGGAAGGCCTTTGTGCTAGCCCTCAAAATGATCTGGAATCTTCTTTAACATCCTTTACCTTGGCATCTTCTGTAATCTTCCCAAGAAGTAAAGAGGGTACCAAAAGCTGGATTTCTCCTTTTTGTTGAAATCTTTGAAAATTATAGATAATATATAGCTGTATAATAGATATATAGGGATCCTTTGTAAAGAATTTAGCTGTCTTCTTCATCTATGGTACCATTTGAGTTCGGGAACACTGTCTTAAATTTCTCTCCAATATCCATCCAAGAAAAATTTCCACAAGCTGGTTCTTCAGGCCCCATCTACTTCCAACCCTATCTGGCCTTTGTATTTATCTTCATGTCTCCTATTGTTGCTTCTTTTCTACCATCTAGTTATTTTCCTTATCTTTTTCTTCATTTTTTTTTAGAGACAGAGTTTCATTTTGTCGCCCTCGGTAGAGTGCTGTGGCGTCACAGCTCACAGCAACCACAAATTCTTGGGCTTAAGCAATTCTCATGCCTCAGCCCCCCAAGTGGCTGGGACTACAAGCGCCCGCCACAACACCCGGCTACCTTGTTGCTGCAGTTGTCATTGTTGTTTTAGCTGGCCAGGGCCAGGTTCAAATCTGCTACCCTCGGTGTATGTGGCTGGCGCCCTGCCAACTGAGCTATGGGCACCACCATCCATCTAGTTCTTTTCACATTCACCATTTGTAGAACCTATACCTGTATCACACCAAATGAAAAACAATTTGCTCAAACAGTAAAACAAGATACAATAGAAGTTAGGTATGTATCTATCCCCCACTTCAATACCTGGTTTAAAACTCAAATTCAGAAAGTTTTCCCCAAATGTATCTGACCATTCTTTTATTTTGCATTCTACCAGTGACGCAATTATTAATGTCATTTGTTAAATACTGCTTTATAGGTATCTTCTGAAATACAAATCAAAGCCAATCTGCCAATCTCCATTTAGCTGTTTTGTTTTGTTTTTCTTTTTTTTCTTTTTTTTTTTTTTTTTTGAGACAGAGTTTCACTATATCACCCTCAGTAGAGTGCTGTCGCATCACAGCTCACAGCAACCTCAAACTCTTGGATTTAAGTGATTCTCTTGCCTCAGCCTCCCAAGTAGCTGGGACTACAGGTGCCTGCCACAACACCTGGCTATTTTTTTTGTTGTAGTTGTCATTGTTGTTTGGCAGGCCTGGGCTGGGCTGGTTTCCAACCCCCCAGCCCTGGTGTATGTAGCAGGTGCCCTGGCCACTGAGCTAAGGTGCTGAGCCTTTTTTCTTTTTTCTTTTTTAAGAGTCTCACTGTTGCCCAGGCTAGAACACTGGGGCATCAGGCTAGCTCATAGCAATCTCAAACTCTTGGGTTCAAGAAATCCTCCTATCTCAGCTTCCCAAACAGCTGGGACTACAGGTACCAGCCATATGCCCAGCTAATTTTTTCCCTACTTTTAGTAGAGACATGTCTCATTCTCACTTAAGCTGATCTAGAACTCCTAATCTCAAATTATCCTCCTGCCCCTGCCTCCCAGAGTGCTAGGATTACAAGCATGAGCCACAACACACAGCCTAATTGATTTTTCCATATACACACCCATATTAGGTCTCATCCTTATAAGAAAATATGCTACTTCTCATACCTTAAATTCAAATTCCCAAACACAATTTTCTATCTTTCTGTCTTTCACTTCTTTATTTTTCTAAATCTGAAATTAGATGTTTCTGGAGAGAGGTGAGATGGAGGTGCTCCTGAAGGAAAGGAGGTTAACCATTCTTGGTCTTGGCAGATGACAGGCAGACTTCTATTTGTCTTCATAGCTCAGGAAGGATCTGCAATTCTGCAGACCTGGATTTTTTTTTCAATGCACCTTGGGAGAGCAGGTTAAGAAGGCCTCATTCAGGATCAGGCATGGTGGCTGACACCTGTAAATTCAGGCACTCTGGGAGACCGAGTGGATTGCTTGAGCTCACGAGTTTGAGACCAGCCTGAGCAAAAGTGAGACTCCTGTCTCTACTAAAAGAATAGAAAATAGAAGTTAGGTATGTACCTATTCCCCACTTCCACACCTGGTTTAAAACTCAAATTCAGAAAGTCTTCCCCAAATGTAGCTGGGTGCCATGGTGCACACCTGTAGTCCCAGCTACTCGGGAGGCTGAGGCAAGGAGATCACTTGAGCCCAAGAGTTGAGGTTGCTGTGAGCTATGATGACACCACAGAACTCTACCCAAGGCAAGTGAGTGAGGCTCTGTCTCAAAAAAAAAAAAAAAAAAAAAAGGCATCATCCAAAATAACTTGATATGTAAACCACATGGCTGTTAATTAACAATGAGAAATGAAACTGCTAATGGACCACTGCCTTGATGAAAATCTACATGGTAAGCCAAATAAAACCTCAAAAATTCTTCAGTAGTCCTACAAGCATAGCAGGAAGATATAGTTAGATCAATGGTTCTTAAATAATGGTTCTTGTCCTGGAACTAGACTAGCTGTATAAGAGTCAAATTAAAGAAATTTGTCAACCCCTCTTGGGGGCAGGACACAATTACAAGAGGGACTTTACCTAACAAATGCAAGCAGTGTAACCTGGTTCTTTATACCCTTAATGAATCCCCAACAATTCAAAAAAAGAAAGAAAGAAAGAAAAAAGAGAAATCTATTAAAATACTAATCTCTAGGTCCCACCTCAGACTTCTCAGAAGCAGAATCTCTTGGTCTCTTGGAGGAAGTGGATCTGTATTTAAGTGCCCGAAGTGAATCTAATAACCAATCTATTGAAAACAGCTGTTACAAATTCTTTTATTTTTTTTTTTGAGACAAAGCCTCAAGCTGTCGCCCTGGGTAGAGTACTGTGTCATCACAGCTCACAGCAACCTCAAACTCCTGGACTCAAGCAATTCTCCTGCCTCCACCTCCCAAGTAGCTGGGACTACAGGCACCCACCACAACGCCCAGCTATTTTTTGGTTGCAGCCATCGTTGTTTGGTGGGCCCAGGCTGAATTTGAACCCACCAGCTCAGGTATATGTGGCTGGCGCCTTAGCCACTTGAGCCACAGGCACCGAGCCTGTTACAAATTCTTAATGACGAGTGATTTCACTCTTAATGTGGAATCACTCTAAGGTCTCCCATGCCAGGCAAATCAACACGTGTCAAGCAGCAGGATAACAGACATACGGGGGTTCTTGCTCTGCCTTCTCTTTTTCCTATCCTCCATCTAGATTGCCCATCCCCTCCCCATAACTTCTGATACAATACAATTCTTTAGATACCCTTTTCTGAATTAAAATCTATTTTGTTATGTTATTAGACTGACTAGTTAGTGACTGGACCTGATTTTGCCCAAATTGCCTAAATCCAATTTTACAACAATCTCTTATGATACCAATATCACTTAATTCTTGGATATCATCTGCCAACAATCACATTGTGTTTGTATTAAAAAATTATCAAATAATCTATCAGCTGACTGACAGCCTGATTAGGCCTTTTGAAAATTTTGTTGAGAGTAAAGATTGGGACTTACATTAAAAAGTTCAAGAAACTTATTTCCTTTTTTTTTTTTTTTTTTTTTTTTGTTGTTTTTTGCCAGGGCTGGGCTTGAACCCACCACCTCCAGCATAAGGGGCCGGCGCCCTACTCCTTTGAGCCACAGGCACCGCCCAAGAAATTGTCAACAAATTGTCTCCTTGTATGACACTCTAGAGGCTCCCCTTCTCACACCAGAGTGATGCACTATAGTAAAGTTAAGTAAAATAAGTAAAAATTAAGCAGAGATGGATGACAACTATGTCTTTCTTTAAAGGGAGGAAAAGAGTAATTGCGAAAGAGGAGATGAGAAAAGAGAAACTTGTAGGCCATTAGCCCATTCTCAAGCAGATCAGTCACAGGCAAGGATACAAACTGAAGTCAAGGAGCTAGAAATGGACTTCTAATTTATAGGCCAACAGATGTTACAGAAAGCATGTGTGTACCCACTTGACATACTTCTGTTTGAAGACTACTGCACTGTGGATAGAAATACAATGCAGGCAGACATTCCAGAGGACTCATGAGGGAATGCCCCACCCTCCGCGGCAGCCTATGGTGGTGAGAGGGGCTCAGAATGTTTGTCAGAATAGACAGAAAACTACTTTGGGGACATCTGAGTAAAAATCAGCAGTTTAGCAGAGACCATATATCAGCAGAGTTAGAAGGGGATTAAAAATTACCCTAGGTGGCACCCATAACTCATTGAGTGGGGTGCTGGCCACATACACGGAGGCTGGCGGGTTCAAACCAGACTTGGGCCAGCTAAAACAATGACAACTGCAACAAAAGAAAATAACCAGGCATTGTGGTGGGCACCTGTAGTCCCAGCTACTTAGGAGGCTGAGGCAAGAGAATTGCTTGAACCCAAGATTTTGAGGTTGCTGTGAGCTGTGACGCCACAGCAGTCCACCAAGGGTGACACAATGGGACTCTGTCTTAAAAAAAAAAAAATTATCCTAGAGTGAGACAATCTAGCCTAAAGACTGCAACTGTTCCTTTCCCTTCCCTAAGGCAACTTTGTTACCTACTTACCTTTCACCATCAACAAAAATTAATTCTCACTGGATAAAAAAACTTGGGGCGGTACCTGTGGCTTAGTGGATAAGGCACCGGCCCCATATACCGAGGGTGGCAGGTTTAAACCTGGCCCTGGCCAAATTGCAACAAAAAAATAGCTGGGCATTGTGGCAGGCACCTGTAGTCCCAGCTACTTGGGAGGCTGAGGCAAGAGAATCGCCTAAGCCCAGGAGTTTGAGGTTGCAATGAGCTGTGACGCCATGGCACTCTACTGAGGGCAACAAAGTGAAACTCTCTCTACCAAAAAAAAAAAAAAAAAAAAAAAGATTTAAACTTAAGACATGAAACTATAAAAATACTAGAAGAAAGTGCAGGGAAAACACTTGAAGAAATCGGCCTGGGAGACTATTTTATGAGGAGGCCCCTCCACGCAATTGAAGCAACACCAAAAATACATTACTAGAATCTGATCAAACTAAAAAGCTTTTGCACAGCCAAGACACAGTATAGTAAAGCAAACAGACAGCCTTCAGAATGGGAGATTTTTGCAGGTTATGCTTCAGACAAAGGTATGATAACTAGAATCCAGAGAGCTCAAACTAATCACTAAGAAAAGAACAAATAACCCCATTTCTATGTGGGCAAGGGACTTGAACAGAAACTTCTCTGATGAAGACAGGTGCATGGCCTACAAACACATGAAAAAATGCTCATCATCCTTAATCAAAAGAGAAATGCAAATCAGAACAACTTTTAGATATCATCTAACTCCAGTAAGATTAGCCCACATCACAAAATCCCAAAACTACAGATGTTGGCATGGATGTGGAGAGAAGGGAACACTTCTACACTGCTGGTGGGAATGCAAGCTAATACGACCTTTTTGGAAAGAAGTTTGGAGAACACTCAAGGAACTAAAAGTAGACCTATCAGCTTGGTGCCTGTAGCTCAGCGGTTAGGGCACCAGCCACATACACCAGGGCTGGCAGGTTCGAACCTGGCCCAGCCCGTACCTGCCAAAC